>JANCMC010043903.1:581754-614777 GCA_024363005.1 Charaxes varanes
CACACTTTGTTGTTGCGATGTGTGCGATTTTCATTGTATCGAACGTAAATTTGATAAAGTTTCACCTGCTGTAAAATTTATTCAATTTTATACATACTAACTTATAAAGACATTACAAAGGTTATTTGTTTTACTTAGTTTCAATTTCTCAACGGTAGAAACGCGGTCTGAAATTAGCTGTAGTAAGTAAGACCCCTACTTCTTTAGAAGCTAATGAGAAGCCAGTGTAAAAATCTGGCATAAGATAGCATACAACATTATAGGATAGAAAATTATGTAGTACAATTACATTGTCAAATTAATAAAATTAAATAAAAAGTTGATAAATAATAGTTAATGGAATGTAACAATTATTGTAATCCAGACATTCGTCAAAAAAAATTTCTCTGTTTATTAGCTATTACAAAAGCCCTTTATTTATACTATTAATGTTAGAGAGAAATGGTTTTATGGATTAACAACAGCTAAACCGGTTCTCAGACTACTCTACGACACTTTCCAACTATAATTTTCAAATAAAAATGTCCGGAGACAGATAAATTTGGTAAAGTTTAGAAGATATTGCAGTTTGTAGTCCCCGAGTGAGGTTTGCTGCAACCTGCAACAATTCATCCCCAAGTTTAATGTCTCCGGTGACCGCCGCTTCGGGAATACAACTTCGTGGAAGAGCTGGATAGATATTGCGTATCGGATATTGTTGGACTATTGATAGTTGCGTAATTATAGACTTAATTTGAGAAAAAAGGGTTTTTACGAGTATTTAGGGTGAAAAACAATTTCATATTGTACTGGTTTACAAAAATTGCTTATCTGTAAAGTTAGTTTATCGACGATAACTTAATTGATAACGCCAATCACTTAGGCCGATTGCGCCTCTCTATAGTTTGTTCCGCGCTCTCGCTTGCACGCTTAGCTTAGACGGAACGTGACAATGAGTCATGCTTTTACGTGCTTGCAGCCGGCGTTCATCGATTTAAAGGACGTTATCACATCAAGAAATTATGCTCTATAACGTAAATATCACTAAATGACTTAATACTCTAGATCATTTCCATCGTGTTAACACGCGCCATACTGCTGTAATATGGCGAGCTGGGTGTTATTTATGGCGGCGATATAGCGGAGCGTTACTTGAGCAACATTTTTCATTTGCAAGTTCCGGCCAAGTCGCGCAATATGGCGGAATATTACGTGATAACTGTGCCAATGAGTGGGGATGAGCGATCTTTAGCGCCATAAAGCTCCTGTATGAATACCAATTGAGACAATGGAGATATTATCCTGTTACATCGCTTCTGTTATTGCTACATATTCTATTTTAAGTACAATTGTACGAACTTGGCAAACTCATATATATTGCAAATGTATAATAAGTTACAATTATAATCCATTTTTAAACTACTCATATTTTATATAGTTTTATATTACGCGGGACCCGGCAGACGATGTCTGCTGGCCTACTTACTATTTACTTCTATTATCCTATATTATCAACATTTCCATCCCTGTCTCCGTCTACGGACAATAATATTACCATCGTATAAATATTGACATTAGTATTTATATGATACTATCTTCACTCAATTGTTTTGGTTTCCCTGAATCTCTCCACTAACACTTGAACTTTATGGTATGGTATTAAAGTTCAAATTGACTGTTTTTTTTATATTACAAGGGGGCTGACGAGCAGGCAGCAGGCACCGAAGTGCCTACCGGCGCCCATGGACATCTACACGACCAGAAGGCCAGCAGATGCGCAATTTCTGTTCCACTTGCCAGTATGCTTTGTGATCGTAAACTCAAGTAGAACGGGGTAATAAGCATTTTGAGCGTTGATATGTCAAAAGAAGATAAACAAAATGACAATTTGACATTGTGCAACTTCTTAGGCATGGGGCGTCACGAGCGTGGGTTCATCTTTAGTGACATTTTCGCGCGACTTTAACGGTCGCGGTCGTCAAGTGGAACGGCTGTAGGTATGTTTTGGGTGTTGCGATTGCTAAGTGGAACGCAGCAATTGTTTAAAAAAACTGTCACTGTGACTGTCAAAGTCAAAATCTATGAAGATTGTCAAAAATTATTAAACTTGAATTTAACTTGGTAAAATTGCATTAATTTTAAATATGTTTTCAGTAAAAAGTAAAGTAAGCAGTTTGTTTTAATAAATTACATTAGAGATTGTATCTTAAACTCACACGAAAAAAATGTGTGAAGCTGTCTAAGCACTTTTTGCCAAACTTTGCTTAGGTTGTTTCAATATGAATTCTCAAGTTTGTGTCAATTGTAGTAATAAAAAAGCTGTAAATGAAACAGATAACCGGCTTGTTACGGAGAGTTGTGGTCATGTGAAGTGTATGGATTGTCTTCTTCATGAAAAAACTGGATGTGTAGCATGTAAGAGAACTTTCAGTAAGAAAGAAACATTAGTAGATGGTTTAGAACCAGAAATCTCTACAGAACCGGTAAATAATTGTGTAAATGTGGCTATAGAATACCAGGACCTCCCAAAAGAAGACCAAAGTAAATTAGAAGAATTGAATAATAAGATAAAAATTCCACATGTTAAAGTTATAGAAGGTAAATAATATTATTTAATTAAAGGATATTGTTTTACTCATATATCTTATGAAAGGCTACCCAGTATTCATATGAATGTATTGAAGAAAATAGTGTACAATATATTTTGGTCTCAATGTGTTATTGTTTCAGTTGGGAATAGAAAATGTTATAATTGTACTCTGTGTAACAAAAACTTTAATGCTCGGAGTCATATTTCTTATCATGAATATTGTGATGGAAAGAAAAAACCTTATTGCTGCCAAACTTGCAAAAAGGTAAAGTATTTTATGTAAATCTCTAAACTTTACATAGACTGGGACTTGGTTAAAGTATAAATAAGTCTTTACTTATCTTTCTTATCATATTTAATTACTTTTGAATACTACTACAAATTATTTTTAAGTATCTCATTAAAAATTAAACTTTTTGATTATCTCTATAACTTAGTCTTGTGCCTGGACAAGGAGTGGAAAATGTACTTCCTGTAAATTTGTTGTCCAATGGTATCTGCTTATTGATTATATAAGTACTTTTTGTGTACTTAAGTACACAAAGAGCAAACCTTCCCAGAAAGTGTTAATATTAAATAATGATTAATAAAACATATATACATATGACATTCACAAGTGTATGTTAAAGTCCAAGTGAAAAAGACTTTGACTTGAAAGTTGCCTAAAAGCAGTTCATGAGCAAGATAGCAACAGTAGACTGCAACAATCATTGATCATATGGCAAAGTATGTCAAGTAATGTCAGTTTGAGGCCGAGACAGAGACAGGAGACAGTGTTCATATATAGTGAGTGTTGTGGGCTCCTGTCTTGGCCTGTTGTCTCAGCCTTGCTTGTAAACTGCTACCTTAATGCTCAAAAAGTTTGGCAGCTATTACTTAGCACATTTTCTCATGTATCCTATACATATGTATATTTGCAGAGCTTTATCACACCCTCCCACTACAACTACCACATGCGCGTGCACAGCCAGAAGCGCTTATACATGTGTGACATATGTAATACTTCCTTCTATCAAATGTCCAAACTCAAGAGGCACAAACTCAAACACACAAGTAAGTAATATAGATTTTTAGTTTTCAATACAAATTCTTGACTAGTATCATCATCCCCGTCCCCATCAATGGTCACCAACAACCAGGTAGGCCAAGGAGGTGGAGTTCTTTACACAAAGGACATAGATTGGGGCATTTGCTCATCACGGAAACCTTACAGACTAATTTTTAAATGCTATGCAACCTGTCTAAAATAGATAAAGTAAAAAAAGTATGTATTCTGTAAAGCGACAATGAGTCATGCTTTCTTGTGCGTGCAGCCAGCGTTTGCATAAATTTATCGCGTTAAATTTTTTGTCTTTAATTTAATTGCAGACGAGCGCAAGTACACGTGCGACGCGTGTAGCAAGGCGTTCGGCGAGCTGTCGGCGCTGCGCACGCACATGCGCACGCACACGGGCGAGCGCCCCTACCAGTGCCCCGCGTGCGCGCGCCGCTTCAAGGACAGCTCCAATTTCCGCAAGCACGTCAACAAGCACAGTGAGTGGCTTGCTAGTTCAAAGAACCAGGCATTACTCTGAGGGAATCCATGATGAGCAGGACAACTTATCTGTCGTGAACGTATGCAATGTTTTCCTGCTCTTTAAAAATTTGATCACTTTGATCTTCCATAAGTTATAAAGATAACTAACCTCACACTGAATTTGCACTATGATCAAAGTACAATAGATAATGTAATACAATTTAATCACTGGTCATTCCATGAATTTTCACACACAATAATGCACTCGATATCAATCCACATCTTTTATAAGTACCCTCCTCTCCTCGCTCCGCCTGGACTCACCTCGCCTCTTCTCACCCATCCTCTCGCTTCACCACAACTCGTCTCTCGACGCACCTCGCTTCATTGTGTCATAACCAATTAATCTTACTGTAACAGACATGTTGGTGTTTTTCAGGGGTTTATTATTAACTGATGATTAATAATACATTAACTTGCCAATAATCTTCACGTAGACTGTCTATTAAAAAGCACTTTATTTAAACGGATATAACAACAGCGTCATGGGAACGTGGCGTCCAACAATTTGGCATAAGCTTATCTACTAAATGGGAGCTAACACTAGTGCCTACCCTGACCCCTGACCCTACATGAGTAATATTTGGTGTTTACGCGAGCGAGATAGCACTATCGTCGTCTCTTTCTAACAAGGCGTGCCTATCTCGCTCGCTATGTTCCGTACCCGAGCCAGTCAGGATCAGTCCATCCGACGGCGTCCACGATCGAAGACAGCGTCATATCGTTCCTGTATCACCTGCCCGTAATACTTACCATCTACTTCCGATACAAAATGTCGACTTAAGAGTTAATAATAAATGTTGTCATTTGTTGTTTAAGAGCGGGTATGCCACTTGTGCGGCGAGGAGTTGCCGGTGACGAAGGGCGAGCCGCACCGCTGCGACGGGGGCGGGGGCGGCGGCGCGCGTCTCCACGCGTGCCCTCATTGCTGCAAGACCTTCGAGCGGCGGAAGGACATGCGTCGCCACGCCGTCACTCACTCCGGTATGTGCTATAGATGTAAATACGTTTTTATGTGATCCACCTTCGAAGCATTGTCACACGTAACATAAAACTCTTTCATCTCTTCTCGAAGGAGTCTGACGCCTGTCTTCAGCTATCTCATCAAAAACATAAACGTGATTCCTTGGTCCGATCTACATTTCACTTCGATGATGCTTCGGTGTCGAAGCGAAACGTGCGGTGGGTTACATCGGAAAGTCAGTAGTGCTGTGCTTTGGTGGCAGATTCGGTGGTGTAGATTTCGGGTTGCAGCGTTGCACCAATTTTCCCTTGTATTCATTCGCGGATTTAAGCAATGTAATTTCGTATTTCATGGATGACGTGTTTCGTATTTTATTGAAATTCATTCCATGAACAGGTTAAGAAAGGAATAGAAAGTTGCTTTTGATGTGATTTGTTCAAAAGTTGATATTAATAAACTTTAGTTCTTTTGATTTAAATAACATTTTATTTTGACACAAATTCGAAAATCAAAACCGAGTATTTAAAATTGGAATGCCTCGAAATCATCAATCTGCATATTATTACCGCATAAATAAAATTGGATTTTCTATTTGTAACGTCGTTTTTTTTTACTAATTGCATATAGCTCTATATACGATATCTGTATTAACATTTTTCAACATTTATTTATTTATTTAATTTTTTTTCTTTACACAATATACATTCGCAAATTATTATCCAAAAGACAATGCCCATTGTAGTATGGGGCACAGTACAGTATTGCGTCAATACCAAAGTTGTATTACATTTATTTATTTATTCATTCATCAATTTACAGTAATGTACTTAAATTAAACTTCTTCGCGCCCGTAAGCCTATACGGCTTGTCTGGGCACTGCACATTCTTCGCAGATACCATCTATTTTATAAAACACTACAAGTGTTTATCAAGACAAAAAATAAATAATTATGTAGTAAGGTAGTCTAGAGTAAACTTAATGACCACCAAAGATACAGGCCTCTTCAAAATCGTTATATTTTTATATAAATATATTATTAAATATATTTATTCCTGTAGAGTATTTTTTCAATAAATAAACAAACTTTATACAACAGGCTTAAAAAATAACTATATCAATAAACGGATATTGGCGGTATCGAAGTTTAAAGGTTTAGAGGAATTTTCTGGAGCGATCTCGCGTGGAATTTAAAATCGACTCTACACAGTGGGATAAAGCGGCGCGGTGCGAGATCCGCAAAGCCTAGATTTAGATCGTATTTATTCCTGGAGTCGCTTGTTACGGTACTGGGACGAAATAGAAATTGTAATGCAGGTATAAAGTTTTATATTAACTTACACAACAAATGACAGTACATATGTAAAAATTTCCCATTAAAATTGTAAAAAAAAATGCATTTTGAGAAATCAACAATATTTCTTTACCTGTCTATGTATAAAAAAACAAGTATCAACTAAAATAAATTTACCTACCATTCTCCCGGTCCAGAACTAGGGTCCGCTAAGATTGCTGAGGACATTGCTGTGGGGCGAGTTAAGATGACCGATTGCCGTGTGATGTCAAGGTAGACGTGTTGATAATCAACATTCAACAATATTCAACATTCAACAGCATTCAACATTCAACAATATTCAGCAACATTCAACATTCAACAACATTCATAAAAGAGTATCTAATTACAAACGGAAGAGAAAAATATACTGAGTTGAGCTGAGTCTTTGCCTATTTATAAAAAAATCTGAAAGATAAATCAAATCATTTATTAGCTTATAATTAAGATACACAGTATTGATGTAACTTATTACAACACCTTAGTTGTATCACACCTTTTCGGTATGCAAATATTTAAAAAAAAATACATTCATTTAAAAATTTAAAACCATTGAAATTACATTTAAAGTCACAAATTAAAACAAAAAATTATTGAGTTATATAATAGGGCAGTCTATGGACGTCGGTAGTTACTCAGGTGAATCACCTAGGCGTTTACTCCGTCTTACATATTAAAAAAATAACCCAGAGAGGAGGGCAATAGAATCTGGTATGTATTTTTGACCATTATTTGTACTTTATGGTACTAGGCGCCGCCGGCTGTTCGAAATTCGACCAGAAACCTATATTTGCGTATCACAAGCTTAGTATATTCGTCCACAGAATTGGTTTGCCACGTTAAGGTCGAATGTCGTTTGTACGTCAATTAGTTACAAGGTTCATTTTTGCTTGTTATGCATTATCCCAAATGGTAAAGCACTTTTCTGGTCGACTGTACAACGACATATCCATTTTAAAATTTAGATATCGCCTAATAATAACATTATTGTTCATACGTATTTGTGTGTGTGTAAATCATTTTGCATTGGTGTGCGTGAGGTTTTATTTTATTGATTTATTATATTTATCATGAAATTTTTAATTACGCGTCGCACATCCTACTACTAAATTTACAAAAATGAATCGCATAATGTGTTGGAAAGCGCAACTCAACACAACAACGCCTGGACGAATTAAAAAAAAATTTTTTTTCGAATGTTCGTTGAAGTTCAAGTATGGTATTTACGGTGAATAAAATTCGAATAATTTCCGGAAAAACCCTAAAAACAGCCCTTTTCTTTTTCCCATAAAAAACGTTTTCCAACTAAAATGAAATTAAACTAAATTTCATAATCCTCCGTCCACGCAAAAGTCCTAAAATGGTACCGATTTTTTTTTGCTTCAAGCATTAATATAGATAGATACATTGCAACAGCCACATTTCCACCAAGTTACTCGTTCAATTCATAATTCACTGGATATAGAGATTCAAAGGATTTGAAGTAAATTGAGGTTCACTCGAAATGGCCGGATTATATCGTGGCCAGCTTACGATACAGCTTCAATATCTTATGGACATTAAGAAAGTTCTGAAGTATATTAACCAATTTTTAAAAATCGGATCTATCTGAGCTGCTTTTTGCGTTTATATAACTATAGTAATTATGTGTAGGACTATATGGAGGAGGTCGTGGCCTAATCAGTGGTCGGCATTTGAGTCGATCGCTAAGTTAAGTTGCTCTGGCTGCGACCGGGTGAGTAAAGGTGAAGAGTATGTTTGTTTTTTGTTTGCTTGAACGCGCTAATCTCAGGTACTATTGGTCCGATGTGAAAAAAATATTTCAGTGTTAGATACCACATTTATCGAGGAAGGCTATATATTATCACGATAAAATAGAATCGATTTTTTTTTCACCTAATTTTACTCGAACGAACTCGTCGGAACAGCTGGTTATTTAAAAGACAATTTAAAGAGTAGATGTATTGACTTATCTTCATTACAAGGCTCAGTGTAATCTGTGTTAAATGTTTATCATCATTAGCACCATGATAATCAAAAAGTAAGACGAAAGTTATTGGCCGATCGCAATGATGGCATTAGTGAAACATTTCGATAGCAGTGCTACCATCATTGATCAGTATAATCAATTTCTTTTGGTGGTTGTTATGGCAGTAATGAGAAGAAAGTTTGCGGTTTATAAAAAAGGCATGTGTTAAATATATCCGGCCTTAATCTCACAGGTCCTTAAGACCAATAAAGAGAAAGTGCAACCACGTATTTTCGTTATTTCTAATACTCGCAATATATAATCGACCGTTTGTAAGTTTAAGCTCATTTAAATATAAAACTTAATTTCAAATAGTATAGGGTGATTTTTAAAGTGTTTGTCTTTTCAGCGCTCTATTTTTATAGATCACGCGTGATTCCTGCCATGTATTAAAGTCAATGATGTTAAGTTTATATTGCTATTTTATCGTGGTAAGTCTTATACAAACAATGCTTACAAAACATTAAAATTTTTATCAAAATCAGTATTCTGCAAAAAATGTCTAATAATGGTTTGGCACTATCATGCATTTATTTTCAATTTTTATTGCAACTTGATGGTAATCGACACTTGGTTTCAACAAGATGGTACCACTTGCCACACAGCATACGAAACGATGGGCAAAATGAATTTTGCGTACGCACCAAATGAGTTACTCATCTCTCCTGGTCATAGGATCCGAAAATTAGCCGCCGATTTGGAAGCCACTTTTTTGTGGCGGTCCCTCACATTTCTTGTTATGCCTATAAATCAGCATCGATATAAACGGAAAAAAATATTTTAAATATTGTATTCCCGCTATATCCTAAAAATGTCTGTATCATGGTCCTCTTGGCTTAGTCTCGAGAGTCGCAATTTAAAAATAATTATTTATTTTCATGGCTCCCTAGTATTTGATCCTTAAGCTGATGGTAGAATTGTTTATTTCCTTTACCCCGTTTGTTTATCAAACGAGCTTGGCGACGATGCAGACATAAAAAATGTTTATTTGCTGTCGAAAGCGACTCGATCTAAAATGTTTTGACAATAAATACTTTTTTATTTATTCGTGTTCGTCTCCATCAGCTTCTTAGTTCTAGCAATATTTTTCTAAACGATACCTACAATATACTTTATTTATAAATAAAAGCGAAAGGGCACCTAACACGCAATCTCGAAAACCGCGGGACGTACTATGGTGTCATTTTGTTAAGAAGTATTTTATACATGCATTATAGTTAGAGGTAGACATCCTCTATGAACGGGTTTTTCGATAACGCTACATTTAAGAGGTTTGAAGAGTTTCCGCAAGTAAACTCGGATGAAGTCGCGGAAAACAGCTAGTTCTACATATATTTTAATGTCAACCATATTTTTTTTATTCATACTAGGACTATAAAAACTATGGAGATGGTTTATTCCTTATAGCTCTTCAATTAAGCGAAAAAACTTGTGATAGGAGTGTATGCAATATTAACCACATAGAGTATAAATTCTATCTTCAATCGTTAGCTATTGAGATTCAACAGGAGGGCCTGTTGAAACTCAATAGCTCTTAGGCGTTAAATGATTAATTATTATTCCGTAATGTAACTAAAAAGTCATATTAATTTAAGTAAATTATTCTCAAACTATTATTTGGATTGCAGATACATTGTTAATCTTATTCTTCCTAGCGTTATCCCCGTCCAGTACCAGGGTCCGCTTAAGATGGGGGGGGGGAGCTACTATAACCGATTGACATCTGACGTCATTCTCAGAACCTCGCACTACGTAAATGGTTAAAGTTTCGCAAAAGTCATGTATGACAAAATTGTTCCCCTTTAAAATTTCTAAATAAAAGGCCGGAGCGGAAGGCCCACTGCGCCAACGGGCCAGTCAGTCAGCAATGTTAACCTTTACTTTAATTAATTAACAGACTTGGGCTATCATCGAGATCTGCAAACTCGAGCAGCATTTATGGAAGTATTGACCAAAATCCTTCAGCAGGGTACTGAGTTTGATACCCTCGCTGAGACCGTACTGGCGGACAGATTTGAACAGCTTGTGCAACTTGTTACTATGATATCTGATAAGGTTAGTAACTCGTACATATCACATGAAGTTACACGTTTTTGGTATTAGAACGTTTGCTTAAATGTTTACACATACATATTTATAAGCCCGTATAAGACAAAATTTATCTTTAAAACATTAGTATGTCCTCATTCTTAAAGATTTTACATTTTACATTCGGCGATTTAATAGTATTGTGATCTATTTAAAAATAATAATCATTTATTTGCATCGTGACACATTTTATGTTAAAATTTACACATCCCAGCTTTGGGTGTAGGAAAATAGGGTCGGGCGCGGAATAATTAATTACATTATTTTAAATTTCATATTATTCTGATCTTTGCCACGGAGACCGAGTTGGCACTTTCTATGACCCTGTGCTGTCTAAAACCATTACGTAACTAGAGGCGGGCTCAAGTCTCCTTCTACTCGATTCTGTCTTGGGTCGACTGGGCGTCAGCCGTTCGGTGGTCCCAAGTACGTTCGCTTTACCGTACAATCGTCACCATTATAACAATGTCCTAACCTTTATCAGGGTGAGCTACCCATCGCGATGGCGTTGGCGCACGTGGTAGGGTCGGCACAGATAGACGAGCTAGCGCGCGTGCTCGTCTCGTTGTTCGACGCCAAGCACCTCATCTCGCCCCTTCTGTGGAACATGTTCTACCGAGAAGTAGAAGTATGTGCGGTAAATATGAGATTGGGTGTTACTAACCTTTACTGTAATTTTGCTTGTGGTAATCTAAAGGCCTAATTTGTGATATTAACGCACAACGCTGCGGTATGTAGCATGGGAGAAACGATAGGGTAGTTTCCACTGAAATAAATCCTAATAAATTTATTGTTCCGGATTGTTTAGAAAATCGTCATTGCTAACGTATGCTCCAATCACATTTAAGTACGGCTGTTTGTTTAGCACGTTGTGACGTCATACAAGACGCCATTATAGAGCGTATTGGCGCTAAAATTTATATGGATTTATAAAAACGCAAAATGAACCAGATGAAAGTTTGTTTTTGCTGAAATATTTATAATTTAGGTTTAGTTGACTGCAAGGCATAATATTAACTAGTTTCTCACAAATGACCAACTCACCTATTGTATGTTTAATGTCTAGAATAGACACTTGTTCTCATACAAGTATGTGTCCGATGCCGCATACCGCAACACTGTCAGTTATTGCTATGAACTGGGTGGGCTACTTAAAGATTGCTTTAACATGATCTGTGCCAAATTAATTCTATCTCAAATTTGATTCTATTTCTTAGCCTGCTTACTAATAATGTAAGAATGAATCGCTTTGCTCTGTGTAATAATGTTGTAAACCTTAGTATACTGACTGATTGAATGTTATAACGCCGGAGCCAGATATATCTCAGAGTGTTTGTACATTTTTTGTCCTTGAAGAGTATAAAGTTCTACAAAAGTTTGCGCAGCTACACAAAGTTCCCCCTGCCACACAACACGATCATTCAAATGAAGCTATGTCTGGCTCCGGCATAATACTATAGTAGTTATTATGCTTGACTTTAAATACTTTGTTGATTCGAGAGAAGTGTGAATATTTTACTATTAATCATATAGAAGGAGAATGATATAGTCCATACAATTGTTTAGTATAAGAATTAAGTGGCGAGATTACCTCCGTTTTGAATTTTCAACTATCTTGTCTTATTTCAGGTATCAGATTGTATGCAGACTCTTTTCCGAGGAAACTCATTGGGCAGCAAAATTATGGCGTTCGGAGCGGATGGCATGGTCACTGCCCACTGCGCCAAAGGGCCAGTCGAAATTGTAAAAAAATGTAAATATCAATTAACTACTACGCGAGATTAAGAGAAACTTGTCTAATTATGTACGAAACGCATGGAAATACTAGCATGGACGCACGATTATGGTCAGTTTTCCCTTCATACTTTAGTCCTGCCCTATCTTAAACGGGCAAAAATACCAAGGCACCTATTTCACTCATTCGAATCACTAATTTGTTTAATAAGTAAAGCCAAACGGAAATCAAAATGAACCAAATTATAATTGTATGCACAAATGTGTTATATAATGACGAATTTTATTTCAATTTCCATGTTTGTAACGCACTCCTGTGAAGTTGAGAATTTAGGGTTACAACAATTTACGTGGGAGGTATCCATATATATAAATCAATCGTTGTTCGTTAGTCTCGCTAAAACTCCAAAACGGCTGGGCCAATAAAAATTCGTTCGTTTTGTTCCTTTCCTCTCATTTCTGTGAAAAGAAAAAAGAGGGAAAGAACAAATTGAAAAATTATTTAAATATTCTAAAATTTCTGATTTGACGTTCATACTACACGTTTTGACTGACATGTCATATAAAATAATTGTTTTAAACATTCGGACAGTGTTGCGCTTATAGAAAAGGCATAAGGGGTCATCCATAATATACGTCACACGAATTTTACGATTTTTAACCCCCTTCTTGTCAAAGATCACCTTTTCCAACCCCCTCCCCCTTGGTGTGACGTCACAAAGTTCCAATTTTATGCATATATTAATAAAAATAAAAAAACAACAGTTTTAAATTAGTTTTTGAGTTTTTTAATTTTGATGTGTGACGTCAAAGTCTTTGACCCCCCTCCCTGCCCGTCGTCACACCATGTCACATTTCGGTGACCCCGCTCTCCCTCTTCTTAAAGTGTGACGTAATTTATGGATTAACCTTAAAGGAGATTAGTAAATTGACTAATAAGAAACGATCTTAAATTCTAGCAGGACAACGTCTGTCGGGTCCGCTAGTAATTTGATAAAAATAAACGTTAGCTGTCTGTAAGGTAATTGTTGAAGGATGTCGGAGGCGTTCCTTAGTGCGTTTGCGATCAGTCGTTACGTGGGAATAACATATATCAGACAATGACATAAGGACGGCGCCGTTGATTCCATCAGCAGAATTCCTCGATGTCCAATTGACCGTTTAAGATACAGTTTCCATTACGGCTGGCTGCGATGCAACGCGTAGATTGTTTGACTCTTCTCAGTACTGACAATCAGAATAGCAATCTTTTTTTATTTGTAGAGCTGTGATCATATTGTTGACAATTGTAGATATCTTTTTTGCGACTTATAGTAAAATAGGTGTTATATGAATGCAGATTTTTAGTGATAGCTGACAGGGGGCAAATAGCAAAAGTATACTCAAGCACTCAAATTCAAAGCGAGGGAAATGAAAGATTTTATTGCATTCAATTTGTATGTGCACAAACCTTCGTCATAAATATAGGTCAGGCTGGAAAAAAGGGTATTAAAACACGCCATAATTAAAAAGGTGTATGTAAAAAGCACCAAAGTACGTGTTCTCGTGTCTATATATTTTGTTCGTGTATACAATGTAGTCGGCAGTGGGCGGCCGCACGCCATTCTATTCCCCGAAGAGGAAATCGTTACGGTTAAATTGGGCCCTAACCACTGGTTGTGACGTCCAGTCGCGACCCAAGCTGTCACGCAGATGTTACGTGCATTTACTTGGAGTTTTCAACAACCAAATCCACCCGCAATTACGGCACGTAGTTAAGGTTTTGTATTATGTACCTACTATATTGTAGCCAATATAAAGAAATTAAAAATTGTTAAGTGAATGTCAAAGCAATAAGACAGCAATCTTGAGTGTTTCGCTGAGCGATGAAATCCGAAATGTGGATATTCTTTTTATGTTACAAGGGGTAAACGAGAAGGCAGCAGGCAGCTAAGTGACTGTTTAATATTATATATGTATGTAAATTTTCAAAATCACTACACTACAACACTACGTGTCACGTTTCACCCGATGGGGGCGTGCAAGTGAGAACCTGAAATACGCATACAGGCACTATCGGCCTAAGCGTTCCGCGTTATCAAATATTATTATCTTTCGTAAATCGACTTTACAGACAGTGAATGTTTTTTATGGTGTTAGGTTCCTAGGTGCTACAGAGCTACTAAACCCGGATATGATTACGGATATGTTGTTTAGAAATTAAGTATGGAAGGCCATATTGTCTTATATTTCAATTTACTATATTGTTTTTCATAATTCATTTCATTTGTGTTCAGGTGCTGAACTCAGTGTCACTGCACCAAATCAAGAAGCAATCGGGCAAATCTCTAAGAGCTTGGCTGGAACTGGAGCACGGGCCGCCGACCAGTGAAGGCTTCCTCCGCGCTCAGAACAACTTTGTGGAGTCCGCTGCAGCCTACGCTCTTACACACGCTTGTTTGATTTGTATATATTGTAGAAGCTGATGGCCGTGTGATGCAATAAACTTCTAATTTAGTTTATTTGAGAACTGTTATGGCTGTTTTCAGAGCCGGCTCTGCCAGAGCAAACGGAGCGGCCGCTCCAGGCGTCTAGTCTCAAGGTGCGCCTCAGCCAGGCGCAACTCTTAACATGCGATCACTGTAATATGCTAAATTCATTTTTTACGTTGTCTAAATATTATTAGTACATTTAAAATATGGTATATACGATGCCATATAGGTATATATGTCGAATAATTCAGGCGGTACAGTGACTGATTTAATACGTTACGGAACGTTTGGAGTAAAATTAATTTCTAGAAAAGTGTTTAATTTTATTAGTAGGTATACTTTTAATACGCGAGAAACAAATTTAACTTCTTTACTTGAAAGCTAATTTTCAAAATTACAGAATTATTAATAAAAAAGGGGTCAGGCATAAATGACATCAGATGTTATAGGAGACGGGGGTGACACCTTATAAAGATGTTCCTTTTTGTTTTGCTATACTAGTTACAGTTTATAAAGGAACGCGGTCCAGTATTCTGACATCCCCATTCAATTTTCAATTTTTAATGTTTCAATTATAGAAAAAACACGATTTTAACTCACGACTTTTAAATAAGTGTAAGTTAAATTTAAGTGTTTTCATTTTTAACAAGAGCCGCTCTGTTTTTGATTGATCACGTGATCAAAGTACTGAGAGCACTGAAGCTCGAAACCGCTAGTGCTCTCAGTGCTGAAACGGCAACTACATATAACGTCATAATTTCCATTGGGTACTACGGCAGTATACTGGCAGTGTATAACGGAACGATTTTATCACCAGCGTGAGCACTGAGCAGTGCTCGCAGTGTATTTCGGAACGTACCCTTAATATTCACTTCAAAATACAATATTTTTCATTTAACAGCATCTTCCTTTGTTGACAGTAAGAGATAAATTATTTTTACTATTAAGCCTTTAAAGAGTGGTCATTCCAATTTAGAGAGAAGAAGACATATTTATTCCGTTTGGAAATGAAAAACGTTAAAGTTGCCATAGTCGCGGTTGTGTCTGTCGCCACCAGAACCAAAACTATACCACCACACCCTATGCTGGACCATAGGGAGTTGCGTGTACCACTGACCTCATCACACAGCGAGGAACAGGCGTGCTGCGCAGCGGAGTTCCCCGCAGCGCCATGCTTGCCACCACCGCCCCACGCCACCAGCGCCGCTTTAGTGCTGTACCACCACACTATGATCTGTTGACAAGAAAATCCACATATACCGTAAACGTCCCATTTCACTTGTAGTCCAAGATAGCGGTCATCCACTATCTAATGCCTGGCATCCACGTTACGGTTACCGGAGAGACCAACCTGTACAGACATAACAGTGCTCGTAGACCGGAACGTCTGTGTGGGGCAGGGTTCTCAACATGAGCAGGCGAACAAACTGCCCGGTAGAACGTAACTTTTACAATCATTAGATATATGACTCGTGAAATCAACTTATACGTCGGATATTATCTATTTTGTCTTCAAAACATATAGGAATTAAAAAAATATATTTTCGAATACAGTGCTATATAACAGAGAAGTAGCCCCCAGAACCCTGCTTCTACGCACGCTGTGTGATATGCTCTACTTTCGTTTTTATTTTATTTTTGAAGTGAAAATATCTGTAGACGTTGAGCACTTTTGAGATGGGAGAAAACCTTAAAACTCGCGACACTGTTACTGTACCTACATCCTTGACGATTCGTTTTAACTTCTGTCAGCCCTCCCGGAATACCACTGTTCGTTTTACAGCGAGTTACGAAAGTGACGCCAAAGGAAAAAAGGAACTCTTATGAGATCACTTCGTTATCTGTCTGTTTGCCAAGTCCCTTTTTTTCAGGAACAAGTAAATTTAAAATCAATACCAAAAACTGCAAGTAAGTGTTCCCTTAAATCTTTAAAACCATCAACCCTCTAAGTTTACGCAATCAAAAGATACAAGTATAAGAAAAAATCCGAAAACTGTAAATTTCTAGTTACATTATTTTTTTTTAAGTACCTAGGACTATATATCACACAGACATCTGATCCTAAGGTAGTCCACTTAATGACTGTGTTAAATTTTGATCATTTTGTTTTAGAAATATATTAATATATACATATACATAGATAATACACCCTCACTCGAGACGGTAACCAAACACGCAACACCCGGAGCAGAAGACAGGGCCACTGCCAACTGCGACAACTGGCCAGTCAAATGCGAAAAATAATTTGACGCTTTGTTAAATTAAAAGAAATCTTATAAAAGTATAATCTTGAAATAAACAGGTAAAGTATTACGCATTGACACGGAAACCTTAGTGCACGTGTGAAGTGATTAACGGTTAAGTGACCGACCGATGCCCTTGGACAATAGCATTACTAGGACGTTCACAAATGTGTTGCCGGCCTTTACAAATTGAATAAAACGCGATAAAAATACCATCCACTTGACGTGACAGTATTGGAATTGCTCCACGTTGATCTGATGCGAGATACTGGTACCCGGACACGCCGGCTCAATTCCGCTGCAGACTAAAACGACAGCAAACGTGACGATACCTCTGGGAAAAGATCAAGCTTCAATAGCCCAGAGGTACAAAATAGAACTGACTAAACGGACAGTTCGTTCAAAAGTTATCACGAGTATGGAAATGTTTCAACCTTCCCTATTCTAGAGTGCGAGCGTACGTGAGCTGCGAGAAGGGTTTTTGAATCAATTTTAGGCTAATAACATAAAAAGCTTTATTGCCGTTTTGGTCAGCTGCTCGCTAAAATAGTGCTGTCGCGACGACAAGTAATCTATTCTAGCAAAACCAATATCTTGCCACATAAATAATAAAAGCCATGTTTTGACAATGTACACACATACTACACATAAATAAATGTCATACACGCACTTATATATATTTTTTAATTATTGCTTCATACTTTTGCATGTGTACATATTATGTGGTTATTTAAAGATGTATAACTGTTTTACTTCTACAACTAAGTAAGAACTTTCCTTTCTAATTCGTTATTGACAATGATTATACATATAATGCATAATATACATAAAAAAACTTTGGACTAGTTAATAAAAATAAAATAAAATAGAGTACACTTCAGGCGTGGCGAAGCTATTTTACATGTGCACGGACTTTGCTGCCCGCCCTACGTATTGGTAGGGTTCCAGGGTAGGTATAACCAAACTGAATACATTTGTGAGAATCGCGCTTCGTCTCAAAACAGTGGTCCTAGTACGAAAATTTCTCGAACATTTACTTTATTTTACGTTCGAAACCAAACGTCAAATGAAACCTTGAGGTGTCGTCCTAATAGAGAGCAAATGTGCAATGTGATCGAACTTGTTCGTACAAACGTGCGATCAAACATATTGATGTCTAAATGCCGATTTACATTAGACCGTTCTTTCGTTTGGTCTAAATCCACCTTAAGAAGTGTCCTAATGGAAGTTCGATGCGCGATTTCAATTAGTACTCATGCTAGACAGCAATATGTTTGATCGCACATTCATACAAACTATGTTCGTACGCATCGTGCATTTTTTTTTATGTTACAAGGGGGCAGACGAGCTGTGCGTTATCTCCCGCGGGACCTCACATATCAAACAAGAACATATTTTTTGTTACTCTCCCGTTATAATGCTGCGGCAGTTATTGTTATTTAACCCAAATATCGCTATCAGAGTTATTTAGTGGGCGTAAACAGATACTTATATCCTGTGTACTAACTGTAGTTGTGTTAATTTCTTTTTTACACATTATAGAGTGTCTCATATGAAGTTATCAGTTTTTAGTACGTCCTGAAAATTAATGAAAATTAAAACTTGCGCTGCGATATACCCGACGAATTTAAACGTAGTTAATACTGTGTTAAATCAATATTCTAAATTCACGTTTAAGCTGACACGCTAAAGTCTTAGTTTGTCTGAACAATTACGGGCCATAAATTTAGTTACTGGCTAGATAAACATTTGAATCGCTCGAGATCAAAGTGATTTCGCACAACGCCTTCAGACAGATTAATCTCTAAATGCTAACTTAAAGTTTGCTCAAAGATTTCTGTGTGAAACATTACCATCGCTATTGCTGCATACATAATTCATTCTGTTCCCTTTTGTTACAGGTATGTGTAAAAACTCACATGGATATAGAATTTCAAGCGGGCGATTTAAATTTCAAATGGCCCATGTAAGCCTAGATAGCGAACTTTCTTACGTCTGCACAGTGGTTGGTGAGTATAATAAATGGGCTTATAGATTTTAGTGAGGGAAATTACGAGGGTGCTTGGAAGGATTCCAAAGTTGGTGTAGTAGGAAAACGTGAAACCGAGTTTGACCGAGAAATTATTTCGGTGCCGAATTTTGAATGGAGTTCAAAGTTGACGTTACTAATCTGCGGGACCTTGTTGTTTTGATATGTACACGGCAATTGCTAATTTTCGCAACGAAATTTGCAAATTTGTTTAGAGTAATTTATGTATTCTTGTTTATCGTGAAATTTTGCAAATTAAGCCCTGACTCAATCAAAAGTAATGCCACAAATAGTCCAATCTCAAGATGTACAATAGCTGTTCGTTTTCCAGCCAAAGACTAAAATCAAAGGCAGATTCTAATTGAGACTGTGAACATTATTCCGATTCGAAGGCTGGATATTTACTGCAAGCGCTATTAAGTTTATTGCATATATCTTGTGAGGGTTTGGTCCAATTTTCACTTGCTTGCTCAATATATGTACTAAAATTATAAACCGGCCTTGTTTGAATACTATGAAAATTGGGTTCACCCCTTCGTTTAGATATCCTAGTCTTGACATTCTTGTTTAAACAGCGTATGATCTTCAAAACAACCTACCCAGTCCTAGACATTGGCCCTTCGAAACAACGATGTCTATTGTCTTTAGAACCGTTATAGAAATAGTTGTGCGTTTGTTCAGTGATCAATAATTTTTTTTGCCCCACAAAACTTAAATGTTAAATAGTTTTCAGGTCTAATGTTTCGGAACTGATCCAATCTAGGCACCTTCCAAGTTAAGGGCACACTCATAGGCCAGCAAAATTAAATCCGTTCTAAAATCTAAAGCTTGTTAAAAAATCAATTAAACCGCTATCAACACACCTAGTTACATTTCATTATTCATGCTGCGTTTTTGTTGCGTTTTTATTGCGGATTTATTTGAAATTCAATAGTTGCCAATATTATGTTCAATACAAGTTTGATACAGTGGTAAAGTTGTTGTTACCCAACAATGGAACATATAATTTTCTTTCATATCTGTAATGGAAATGTAATAATATTGATATTAACTGGACCGGTATTTTCTATGACAGCAAAAAGTTATCCTTTTTATTAGGGATCTGTAATCTTAGAAGAAACCCTCGCAGTTTCCCTCAGTCCGTCTGTTTATCCGCGCAAAAGATGGCCCTCTTTTCATTGCCGTCCATTTATATTAGGTGCACCTAGAAAGTACTTAATTAAAAAAAAATACACAAGCTATAAAGAAAGGCTAAAGGAGTAGTGAGAGTATTAAGCATACCTGAACGTCGTTTCTAGTCTATATTTTTTAAATTATCATATAATATTTTGGTAGTGGTGCTTTAGCTGTTTACGATTTTTCCTCTTAATTTATTGTCCGTTTCCTATATCTGTTACATACACCTGAATAGATGTATAGTTGAAATGTACCTCTCATCAGAAAAATCGAAACAACTTGCAATTTTGTGTTTTGTAGGGCTTATAAGAATAATGTGTATTATATTTAGGAATATTTGAAAAAAAATAACAGAAATGTTTCGATTTTTCTGATGAGACGTACATTTATGGCAAAAGCTTTTGAGTCACGCGGACGAAGATAGGAACATTAACTAGTTTAGCATGTAAAAATCTAGGCAATCCCTTTTTCCATCTAACTCCAGTACAGCGTATGTTGTTTGTTTTAATGATATGTTTTGTATGTACCCTAGTTATTACGGTGTTACTATGTTTGTATGTCTCTCAAAGTAGGCGTTACGTTCCATATAGTCATAGATAGATCAGTCGCGAGTGACCTCCGCGTACCTGATAGGCATGAAACCTCGATATTACAGAGAGGAATTCGCTTCTGCATTTTAATTGTCGCTATTGAACGTATAGCCAAGTCGAGATGGCGTGCCATTGATCGATCACGCATGAGATCATCTGCTGATCCAGCTTCATGTCCTCGTTAATAGTAATAGATTATAAGCTATATAGAAAGTGCGAGAAAAGACAGAAAGCATCAGCTAGTTCGAAATAATAGCGACACGCGGGAGAAATTCGCTAACAACGTTTTATAAAAGGGTTATTTGAGTTTTTCCCAACGTTCGCGTCTCGAAATTGGGACAACGCGAACGAGGGGAGAGATTAATTTGCGGCAGTTGCAGAATTTGGGAGGAATTTCCCGAGCGTCTTGTGCACGTTTATATTTGGCACTATCAAAGCTTTGGACTAGAATTTTATTCCTTGTAATCTTCGGCGGTACGTTCTATTTCGTGTAAATTATATTACTGCGCCTTCATTGGAAGGAGGCAAATTGTCGTCAAATTGAGCATCTTTATGTCAATAATGAATATATTTATTATAAATAGTAATTGATAACTAACGCTTCCATCAAAAACGTCGATAGAATGTCCCCAAATCTAATGTAGATTGTTTAAAGTAATGTTTATAAAAATATTTCTTTTTATAAATATTATGTAAAATGTGTTTCGGAAGGCACTTAAAGCAGTGGGACCCGATTAATGTCGCTTTGTAATATTAGTCGTAAGGTTGTAGAGATCGTGGTGGTTCCGAGGATGACTTCAGAGGGCAATCGGTCATATTAACTTGCCCCACAGCCACACCCCCTGCAATCTAAGCAGATTGTGGTACTTGTCCGGGATAACGCTAGAAAGAAGAATCTTTATAAAAAAGTATAATTCTATATCTTGTTGATAAGATATGATAATAAAAGAAGAAATAAAGGAAGTAAAAATAAACGTTTATTAGCTCAAAATATGCGTAAAAAGAGTAATTGACATACACTAAGTAGGTTTCCCTCTATGACGCGGACGTAGGGATCCAGTCTGTACGTCTTATTTAACTACTAGCTGTGCCAACAACTTCCTCCACGTAAAATTAGGTAAAAAATTAGATTCAATTTTAGCGTGATGATATAAAGCCTATATATAGCCTTACTCGATAAATGGGCTATCTAATACTGAAATAATTTTTCAAATCAGACCAGTAGTTCCTGAAATTATCACGTTCAATTGAACCAACAAACAAACTCTTCAGCTTTACTAGTATAGATACGGAAAGCAATCAAGATTATAACATGTAGAATTTAACAAAATATATAAGGTAAACAATAAAATTAATTTTTATACATTGGAAACGCATAATCTGTAATTCCGGAACCAGACATAGCTGAAAGTGTTTGTACATTTTTGTCCTTGAAGACTAGAAAGTACTACAAAACTTTGCGCAGGTACAGAAAGTCCTCTGCCACACTATATGATCATTGAAATGATCATTCAAATAAAGCTATGTCTGGCTATGGCTTAAAAGCCAAACGTGATCAAAAAGTGTTTGTTATCTTGCGGGCTCGCCTAAATGTGAGACAAGTCGTGTTGTTACATTTTTTACAATGTGAGAAAGAGGTACTGGTACCCGGACGCGCCGGACCAATTCGGCTACAAGCATGGCGCTACCTCTAATTAAAATTTTATGATTCCGTAGTAATACAAGTAACCCTTATAATTTCGCTCCGTCCGTCTTATAATTTCGCTCCGTCCGTCTTATAATTTCGCTCCGTCCGTCCCCCCTAGCATTTCCAAACTATTAGACGTAGAGACTTGAAATTTTCCACGTTGATAGAACATGCTAAAAACTTCTTGGGAAAATTATTTTGAACGAATTCGGACAACTTTTGAAGTTATTTAACAAATACGTTTATAGCGTATCAGATATGGAGCCCTTCTATATAAGCGTGTCTTGACACGCTCTTGGCCATTTTTACTTATTAAAGAGTATATACATTCACTGAATAAAATAAAGTTGGACTCATTAGGAGGGATAAAAGTCCTATGTTTTATTCAAACGAAAGTCGAGAAAAACGCTGACCGAAGTCATTTAACTTTTAAACGAGTGACAATTGTTCGAGTCAAGAACACTTCAACTTTAATGGGTTCCATATTGGATAAAAGTAATAGTTTGACTCAGCGATAATACGGGTACGATTATATAGCTTACTAGCTGCACCCCGGGATTTTGTCCACCCTTATAAGAATAAGAAGAAGAAGAGGAAGAGGAAAAAAACTTTATTTGATTAACAGAATAGATATAAAAGAGAAAACTAACTTATTAAATTAACCTATAGGCTTAAAACTAAGACAATACATACAAAATATTAATGAGTGCATTAAATCCAAGAGGGAACCTACTCAGTAAGTTACCTGATTTTTAGTTTTAGTAGATTCCGTATGAAGATCAACAGTGGCTAACAATTCTGAATACTAGATAAATAAAATATGAGAATTGTGATATATATATATATATATATATATTAAGGCATCTTTGGCCCAGTTGTTATTAATGCCTAACTTAGGAGTAAGGTTAGTGACAAAATCACAATAAAAACAAAAAACAAAAACAATTTTATTTAAACATTTCGTCAAAACAATGACAAATTTATTTAATCACTGTTCCCACGAAATGATAAAGGTGTTATTATTTATCTTACCTTCGTGATAGTAATATATTAGGTTATATACATTAAATATGTATATAATCTAATATTATGCCACTAAAGAGTATGGAAAATAGATAATGGCCAGTACTGAATATGCATACAAAATTTCATAAAAATCGGTCAGGCTGTTTCGAAGGAGTATGGTAACCAACATTGTGACACGAGTATTTTATATATAAGATAAGATCACACATTTAGTTAAGCCCTACACAGATAGATATTCTTTTTCGATATAAAATACTATCTATCAACGTGGAAAGTCTCTACGTTTGGAAATGCTGTGGGGAGGGGGGCACCTAGAGGGCGGTCAGACGGACGGACAGCACGAGACTTATAGAATTCCTTGTATTGCTAGGGATCTCCAAAAATTACTATTAACATAGTTTTTACCATTAGTTGGAGGGGAACGGAACTATACGGTAGATCCCTAGTAAATAGTAGAGTGGAATGACTCTAAATAGCCCATTTGGCGATTGCCGCTCCGTGTAATCGAAACAATTATGAATCTAAACTAACCAATTTCTTGTAGTGCATTAAAATATTTCCAGATAAAAAGTTAATACAAATGTTTTTTGGTCGAAAGATAAATATAAATCAGATAAAAAAGATAGATGAAAGAGAATTATTTAAAAAGTTAAACAAGTGTCAACTTGGCAGGATCATAAGCGCGAAAGCTTTTTGAAACAAATTCAAGAGTGCTTAATCTAAATAAACACTTCGCTGTCTTCATAATCTCCCGTCGGGATGACGGGACTTTAAAACGAATTTGATTCTGTGTAATTTGGACTCGTGCAATTTAAACAAAAAACAGTACCTAGCAATATATATATATATATATATATATAGTGTGGTTCTTGTTGTTGGCCCTATTGCCCCTTTCATTTTTTAATATAAATAATTTAACTTGATTAAATTTTTTTTTTAATGAAGATAAGTAACCTTTCGGTTTTATATATGTACACCCAGACTTGAAGCGGAAGTCGAACTCTCGACCCACGTAGCGTAAGGAAAAGGGCACTGACCATCGCGCTATCGGGCCAGTCTCTTTATAAATTACCTTATCCTTCTTTATATAAACTAGCTGTGCCCCGCGACTTAGTCCACGTGGGCCACCCTTATCATTTAGGCGTATGAAAAATAGCTAGTAACCGATTATCAGACCTATTGACTAAGCATATAAAACTTCATACAAATCGGTCAAGCCGTTTCGGAGTAGTACGACAACTAACATTGTAACACGAGAATTTTATATATAAGATAATATAGTCAAAAGATACTTGGGAACTTTCTGACTATTTATGATTTCGAAAAGTAGTGTCTGAAATCTTATAATTAAATTATTACGTAAGTAAAAATTGAAATGCACTTACCTAAGTTCACTAATGGAAAAGCATTTCAAAATGTTATTAATAAAAGTGCACCTTAAAGAACTAATATTTCAGCGAGCAGGAGAAAATAAAATGGTACAGGCAATTTTCTTTGAGACTTATTTTTAAGCTTTATTCGCTATGAGAGAAAACTGATATCTGAATGATGCTACTTTACTCTGAGAAAGGAAAGATAAAGTTGCATAAAATTTATCCGTATACTGTTTTAGTGACAGTTATCCGCTTATGAGAAGCCTCAGAACTTATGCATAATTTAGTAGACTCAAAGAATACTGGGTACTCGCTTAAGCATTACTTTCGTGAAGCTAAGTTGTATGCACGGAAAGAAATGTTATACTAAGAATTACATCTGAACAATCATGAAATATTCATATAATGTTGAAGACTAAAGAATACGTAAACTAAGCCAAGACACAGAATACTTTGAGTTTCTAGTGGGGTTGAACGTTGTCTACCTTTTTGCTGTTAGCTAATTAATTAAAAATACTAATTCTTAAGGCCCATTTACAAGTCGATGAGTATACTAGCGAGTTATCAGACAGTAAATAATAAACTGCAGATCGATTTGCAGACTGGGGGAAATATTATTTATATTGCTGTTCTACAAGGCGATAATCTCAATTTACCTTAATTTTTAGATCCTGCTCTACGTAAATATCTTTCCACTATCAACAGACTTAATTACTAGACTAATAGTCCTATCGATTGCTGATGTTTTAGCCTTTATCAATGTCTCAAGAGACGCGTGTTTGACTGCAAGATTAAGAGCTTAATACCAAAAGCAGACTTGAGACTGTACGTTAGAAGATTGATTCCCTAATCACCAATTGTTTGGTTCTTTCTCTGACTATCACTTGATCTGTATTTTTATAAGGTACTTTTTTATTTTATTTACCATAGCTTATATAGTTTAGTAATATACAAAGTGATAAAAATTTGATTCCATCCAGGTATCCCATGGCAATTCTCGCTTGTTAGTAGTAATTAAATAAATATAAAATATCGTACTCGTCTATAAAGTGGAAGGCAATACTTTTCTTGAGGAAGTTTAGATATGCCTTTAGAGGCAAAATTTCCTAATAATACGCCATTTAATGATTTCTAATAACGAGATACTGTCTCCTTTGATGTTCTAAGAGGCGACATAACAAAATATACATTACATATGTAAACTAAAAACACTATTTACTTATTTTTATGCTATAAAGGAAAATATATTACTTTTATAAAACTCTATAAAGTGAGAAAAACTAGACGAAGCGATGAGTCATTCAATGATGCAAGATGGAATCATCTTCAAAGTTGTTGTGTTAAACTGTTTGTCACTAACGAATGAGTGGAACGGATTTTTTGATTTTTAATTGTTTGTTGGATTTATCTCTGTTTTAGATAGCATTTAAACATTAAAACTAAACAGAAATAAAGTATGAACAAAATTCACTTTTTTTTACCAGTTCTCGAATTGGAAAATGTGAAAAAATTTAAATCCTATTCGCATATATTTTAATGTACGCATTTCATGTATATACAGACTAAATGGAAGGCTGCTGATACTTATAGCACAGGTTTTACCTATAATATTATTCTATTAAAGATTATTTTATGAGAATAAGTCAATTTAGCCTGTATAATTTGTTATGTTATGAAGTTTTGAGTCAATAAATCTAGTAAACGATTCTAAAGGTTGTTATTCGTCGTAAAAGCTTACAAATTGACACTAAACTAGTAAGAGCTTCTGTGACGTATCTCATATTATTAGCCAGTGTTTATTGTGGGTTGTTCTGTGACGTCAGGTCGCGTGTTCGACTCTAGTAGTGCAATAAATTACTTGATGTTTTTATATGCTTGTTGTAATGATTTAAGAGTGTGTATTTGATTTTAGTTTTTATTTATTACTAAGTGTTATGGGTTTGGGTGATTCCTATTGTGTGTTTACGTACTATCTTTATTGTTTTATTTGTTTATCATATATAAATAAATATAATATCAAGGAATGTATAATTCCTCCTTCGAGAACCTGAAAAGTTAGCAGCGCGCTTCTAGCTACCATGATGTCGATGATCACGGGTGACGATAATCACTTAATGACAAGTTTGCTCGTTTACCTACTTTGTCTATAAAAATAAAAATGGTTGTCTGTAAAGTCGCTTTACGGACGATAATTTTACGTGATAACGCCGAACGCTTAGGCACGCGTCCTCCACGTTCTCGCTTGCACGCTCGGCTCAGGCAGAACGTGACAATGAGTCATGCGTTTTACTGCGTGAGGGCGGCGTTCATTGATTTATATGACGTTATCGCAACAAAAAAACTCTGATCAAATAGTAAACACAGAAGTATATTAATGTATATATGTAAATGAATACCCAAAGTGGGTTCATTATACCTAATACTCCATTTTGATATATTTTTGTTCTCTTTAAATAGAAATGTATGCATATTATATATAATATTATATAAAATAAATATTAATTTCTATAAACATTTATAATAAGAATTAAAAATAAATATTTATCTACAAAAGACTTACAAAATAACACACTAAAATTACTATGAATATAAAGTTAGGTGTAAAACTGCTTATTTATTTTAATCATTGTAAAACTCACATCATCTCAGTTTTTTAATAAACAAATGTATGAATCTCAATTTTGCTCTCAATGGAAACAAACTTCGAAATCTTTTGACTATAAATTATAAGGCCGTCCTTCTCTGCAGGTAATTTTACGTTCCAATATGGAAAACTTTATTTTTAAAGATGGCAGATACGGAGGCGGCGATTCTTGAGAGCTCGGTTTCGGCGGTATGTAGGCGTGGCTTCATTCAGCCCAGCCCTTTGCAAATGGCGCCGAAATCGCCCAATAGCGCCACAGACAAGTCTTCCATTTTTTTAAAGAAAGAATGTCACTGGCAGATTTGCAAACTGTCTCCCAATGCAAATAAATATCTTAGATATTGAATTGTACGTATTGCAAGAAATGAAATCTTCGGTATTAAATAGCGTGTATTTAATAATTGTTATATTAGATGAATAATAACTATACTAAAACTTTAAATGTTACAATAATGTCTAAAGTTTCATAAATATAAATTACCCTGATAAAACTATCTTTATTTAGAAGTTGCACTAAATATAGGTATATAAATTTACATTCGTTATAATGTTTTCTAAAAATGTCTAGTATACTTTCTTAATTTTGTATAAATAATGTCAATACAATTAATTTCTTGTGTTGTATACTTAATTTTAATATATTTGATTTTAATAGTAACATCTGCAATAAATTTGAGATTCAGGATCTCAAAAGAAATAAAATTGTAGTCCTGTGGTGGTTTCATTTTTGTTTAGTCTGTGGCTGTGACATCAAGTAGTTCACAAGAATTCTAAGAGATGGCGCACCGACTTTCTCCAAATAAGGTTTTGTATGTAGTTCAAAAGACTTTCCATAGATGGCGCTTTCTTAAGTGCTTCTATAATACGTCACAAGATGGCAGTAAAAATATTTATTTTAAAAGACATTTTTTTTAATATAGGCAAAATGCTTGATATGATACCTTCAACGGGCTTTGATTACAGAGGTACACATTTAAGTGCAGTCTAAGTTTACCTATTACTTTTTAATTAAAAAATGGAGCCTTGATATGTATAGGCTTTGGAACAAAGTTTTTTTGTTTTTTTTTTTAATTCAAGCAAACGCTGCGGCTAAAACTAGACTCGTTTAAAGTAACGGCTATTTTAAGACCGTTAATTAAAAAGTTGACGTACACAACGCGGGAATCATCAAAAATTCGACATTATAACGAGTAAAGCGCCTACGTTCCGCGCTCATTAATTAAGTAGACATTTATGCATGTAGTCGGCGTGCCCGTCGTCGTAATGAATTTTTAACAAAAACTTAATTAAAAATCGTATCTTACGGCCGAAGGAAATGAACTCATTGTACACGGGCCCGCTGACGGGTCCATTATTTTTTTTTTCAACAATGCCAGATATAGGTTTTGTTTGGTATGCCTAATATGTTTGTTACTGTGCGCAAAAGGTTAAAGAATTGGTGGAATCAACTCGTATGAAAATGAGCCTAGCGCGAACATTTTCATTCAATGTAAAGTCGAATCGGCGACTTAATTTGGTTGGAAAAGTCGACTTTGCTTTGGATGAAAATGTTCGTGCTAAGCTCACAGCGAACCCTTATTACGGTCAGTGCGGGTTGCATTGGCTTTGATTAAAAGCATGACACATTTTCATTCAATGCAAAGTTGACTCGTCGACTTAATTCGGTTCGGAGAGTTCGTGCTAGGCCCTCAGGTCATTTTACTTTTGAGGTTAAAATAAATTCTTAGAGTCGTACCTCACCGAGATGCCATGACGACGTCGCCGGTTACGTATCCAAACAATTCATATCGCAATTTAGTACAGGTAAATCGCTTGGCGACAGTTTGGCGACGTCGCCAAATTAGAAGCGTAGCCACGATTGCTACTGGCTATCCATTTGGCAACTGCAGATTTTTTTATAAAATAAAAGGGGGCAAACGGACAGAAAGTTCACCTAATCGTAAGTGGTTACAGTTGCCCATGGTCATCTGCAGCATAAAGGGTGCTGATGCGTTGCCTGCCTCGAAGAAATCTATACACACAGTTTTTAAAAGCGTCGATATTATACGAGACAGGAAAAACCTGTGAAGGAAGATCATTCCACAACTGGCACGTACGTGGGAGGAAAGATCTTAGAGCACGTACATTAGAAGGGTGCCAAGCATCAACCACCCACCCACATATTCATGGCTACGTAGCTAGCGACGTCGCCATAGCTTCTTGGTGAGGTAGGCGTTAGTGTTCTTTTCAATCACTTGTTAGCTAGACTATCTTCAGATGTCAAAGTGTCGATAAACAAATAGAAGACAGTATACTTACCTAAAAGTTCATCGTTATCGAGATCAGCTGTAGCAATAGTAGTGCCGAATCTCGAGCCATCTTTTACACTGTATATGCTTAAATCTGACGGCGAAATTCTTGTTTTTATCTGCAATCGAATAACAAATAGAGTCTACAAAGGTTATTCGTAAAGACTTTACGAATAACCTTTGTAGAGCCTATCTCCTGATGATGCTTCGATGTCGAAGCGAAACGTGCGTTGAGGAACATTGGAAAGTCAGTGTAGTGCTGTGCTTTGGTGGCGTATTCGGTGGTGTAGCTTTCGGGTTGCAGCATTACACCGATTTTTCTTCGTATTCATTCGCGGATTAAACCAAAGTAGTTTAGTTTCTCATGTATGTCATGAATTTCCGCAAAGTACCGCCTGATTATATAAGATATTTAGGAAAGAGTGATTTTTAGTTCACGAAAAGGCTGGATTTTGATTTAGTAGGAGGAGTAGAGCACATCCCCTGGGGCGTGAATATAATATTGTGTAAAATATAATTGGTATTAATTAATAATTGCGTTGTTAATAAGACTAACTCCCCGGTTCATATCTAATATATAAAATGCTCGTGTCAGGGCGTTTATTGCCAAACTCCTCCAAAACGACTTGACCAATTCTTATGATAATTTTAGTGCATATTCGGTAGGTCTGGAAGTCTGTCGTAATCTATTCTTTAAACTCCTGAGTGATAATGATGGTTGACGCAGACGAAATCGCAGGGTACACCTAGTAAACTATGTAACTAACTATAACCATATGTTATGTAAAAGCGAATGGACAGCTAACACGAAATATCAAAAACCGCGAGACGTACAATAATGAAATTTGCCAAGGTGGTAGTTTAGGATTTTTCCATAGGACTATATTAAAGAGGTCACGCCATTTTAGGCGAACAAAGTCGCGGCAAACAGCTAGTAGTTTATATGAACCGGGGCACTCCCCGAAACTCCTATGGAATAAACAATTCTCATTCCATAGCAAACCATTTAATAAGATACTCTGATCTCTGACATTTTTAAACAGCTACAAAAAAAGACACCAAGGAACTAAAAAGCAAAAAATTACTAACTTTCTAACGATTACTTAGTAGAGACTTGAGTAGGTCTCTACTAAGTAAACACATGAGCATGTGTTGCATCGGGTACCATCTGCATCGGTTTAGCGTGGAACTATTTTGGCTTGGTACCGACTTCAACGCATCACTCATCACATACGTTAATAACTTAAATATATACCTTTTTCCCGCCGAAAATAATATGAATGGCACCCTGTTCAAAGCCGTCTTGTATATTTGATTGCGCAGGCGCACCAACGATTAAGTCGTCAAATTCCTTGGAAGTTGATCTGAGTTTTGCACTGTGAATTGTTGATCCGAACATTGAGCCTTCAAATTTATTCTTTATCAGGACCATTTTTCCTCTTGTTAATAATGGATACATTATTTTGTTATCATAGTAAAGAAATCCAATCTAAAACACATATTATGTTTTTATAATACACCCCCATAGAGAGCATTTCCAAAAACAGTTCTTTGACTAAAAACCATAGACAGGAACAGAATTTTTTACGTTACAAGGGATAAACGAGCAGGCGTTAAGTGCACCACAAGAAGGCTCACAGATGCGTTGCCGGCCTTTAATTAGGCCACCGGGAAGTCTCGCTAACCCAATGAAACGCGACAACAATACCATCACTTAACGTGACTGTATTGACGCCACTTCACGCCGTTCTTATGTGGGAAAGAGGTACTGGTACCCGAACGTGCCGGCCCAATTCTGTTGCAGACCAAAAAGACTGCAAGCGTGGAACTATCTTTAATTAGAAGAATTCCCTGTAACTCCTCATGCTCAGTAAGACAGGAATGGTAGTATTTTATACTCACTACACCAATTAATGGATTTTTATTCATACTAATTGCGTAATAAATTTCATTGTCGTTGAAGAATACACCAGATGCCATAGCGCGACCTAAAAAATAAATCATTCACATTTACAAATTCATTTGAGGAGATCGTAGCTTAATAAGGAGTTCGTATATGAGTCGATCGCTAGGTTAAGCAGTTTTTACCGCGGCCGGATAATGGATGGGTGGTCAATTCTAACACTGGTTTTCAAATAACTTTACTACGTGTTTTACGTGTTTGGGAAGGTAAGTAAAATAGTGGGTGTAAATTAATGTCACTGACTGATATCAGTTGTGAGTTTGTAGTGATTGCGGGGGTTTTGGGGATGACGACAGACGGCGACTGGTCATCTTAACTTGCCTCACAGCCTCACAATTTAAGGGGACATAAAGACATCGTCTGCAAATTTAAGCGGACCCTAGTACTAGACTGGGATAAAATTAGGTTGATAAAGACATTTACACAATCATTTAAAACAACGGCTTAGTGAAAAAAATTAACATACCTTGATGTGTGAAACCATCAAGATCTTTCTTCTTAGCAGGCTCTAAGGGGCTATCCATGTCTATGTAGCTTATAAAACCGGACTCCAAAATTTTTGCACCGAGGATCACCTTGTCATTTGTGTTTGACAACGTAGTCCAACCAATGCCTCCAAACAAATCATCTAAACAAGAAAAAACATTGACTTATACGTGATAGCGCCATGATTCTTACACGGGTAGAGTTTATCTATACTAATATATAAAGCTGAAGAGTTTGTTTGTTTGCTTGAAGGCGTTAATCTCAGGAACTACTGATCCGATTTGAAAAATTCTTCCAGTGTCACATAGTCCATTTATCGAGGAAGCGAAAATACTCAGGTTATATTCGCAACCACTTCACCTTACGGATACCTTGCGGGTACCTTACGGATTTCAGTCCATTCCTTACACCGTTGAGCTGTTGAGCTGTTACATATATAACATTATACAATAATTTAAAAAATATTCCAACGTATTGAGATCCTCTTTCTTTTATAAATTCGGTTCTTAAAAGCGTCTTAATAAAAAGAATACTTACTCAAGGAGTCACCCACAGCCCCATTTATTAGCTGTTCTGTAATTCCGTTGTAGCGTTGGGTATAATTTTCTCCAATGATAAAACAACTGCCGAGCGGCCCAAACTCATTACTTTTTTTATTGGTGTCTGGATTTATCGTTTCTATATCGAACGTCATAAGTGGAGCGCAGGTCTAAAAGTGATTCGAATTCCAATTTAATTAATGTCTTATTCAAATCG
>JANCMC010043903.1:614877-689327 GCA_024363005.1 Charaxes varanes
TATATCGAACGTCATAAGTGGAGCGCAGGTCTAAAAGTGATTCGAATTCCAATTTAATTAATGTCTTATTCAAATCGCTATTTTCAAGTTGACTGTTTTCAAATCTATTAATGTTTCGGAAAAGTTGGATCGGGAAGAACCAGTAAGAAACTCGGTGGCTGCTCTTTTAAAAAACATTCAATAAAATAAAAGAATTTGATCCATAATAAACGTAAAGTACACAAAGCTGGAGTGACACAACTGGAATACACAAAAATATAAAGTGAAATTAGAACAGTACTTACAAAAATATAATTAGGAGTTATTGCTATAGATGCTCCCAGGCAATAGTTTTGATTTAAGCTTCCTCCTGAAAACCAAATCATTCATGAGTAAGCGGATACATTATTATAAACTTACTAGTGGCACCAGGAAGGGATCATCTGGGTCCTTAAGTAATGGAAACAGAGGGTAATGCTGGTTTTAGTGGGCACTATGACCTCTGGCCACCGAGTTCCATACTCGTCTAAGGATCTTCCTCCAATTGGGTTGGGCGTAGGATAAATAATTGTATTATTTCTGTTGTTTTTTTGGTTACTTTCATTTCTTTCGTTGATATTTTTTAATACTATGTTTTTTTCTTGATGATTTTTAATGTAGGAGGATGTGTAATGGTGTAAGATGCCATGTAGGAACTGATGATACGTTCATTTGACAACTACCCTCATTATAGAAACCGTCAGATGGTGTAGTTGTAAGAAAAATAATTTTATTTGGACTCGACTTTACCAATTTATTTATTACTTGATAAACACTTGTGGTGTTTTATAACACGAAGGTACATAAGATAGATGGTATTTGTGAAGAACGCGCAGTCCCAGACAAGCCGTATAGGCTTGAGGCGCGCAGAATTTTAATTTAAGTAAATTATTATAAATCGATTAATAAATGAAATGAATAGACGCTTCAATTCTGTGAACCTATGCAGATACTGTATACAAACACTTAGTAACTTACTTCTAGTCTGATTTGGAACTAGTTTGCCAATATCTACATTTAGCTCTTCGCATGGTAACTTATCTTTTGTCACTGCATCTACTGGACATGAAAACAATTTTCCATCTAGACTAGCATGCGGTGCACCAACAACTGAAATCATAAAGAAACCTTGGTACTAAGCCTTATATTTATGTCCTTATGCCGGAGCCAAACATAGCTCAGTGTTTGTACATTTCAGTCTACAAAGTTCTACAAATCTTTGTGCAGTTACACAAAGTCCCCGGCCACACTACATGATCATTGAAATGAAAATTAAATGAAGCTATGTCTGGCTCCGGCATTATATATAATCCTTTATATATTTTTTAGAATATTAAGATAAATCTATGTCTCATAGTCTTATTAACCATTCAAGTAAGCTTTTATAAAAGCTTTTTAACCAAAAATATCCTTAGCGCAATACAGTATGTATTTATGTCCAAAATTGAAAATTTACCCGACTAGTCCCCTTCGTGTCTTCTGCACGTTATGTGACAGTGGAAGAATGTTTTGCACCTAGTAAGCGCTAAATAAGCCATAACAAAATAATAATAATATTTAGGGGAGGAATTTGCTGGATAAAAACAAGAATATAATAAAAGACTGAATGACTAATGAAATATCTGGCCCGTTGGCGCAAAAGACAGTGACCCAGCCTTCCGCTCGGGGGATGGTGGGTTCGATTCCCGCCTCGAGTCTGGGTTTATTATCAATATGTATGTATTTATATATTTCTACGAAAAAAATATTTGTGTATAACAGGTGTTTGTTACCTGTAACACAGGCATTAACAGAAGGGCCACTAATTTATTATTATTATTATAAACGATGGATTAGATAGGTTTTCTTTTTTAACTGAGTTTCGGAAAACAGTTTTTTTTTAAAGATTTATATTGGATTTTGTTTATGTATCAACTTTTAAACCGAACTATTGAATCTAAAACGAAACTAAGTAAGAAATTCCAATTCCCTAAATTTTAGCCAAGTTAGCCGGGAACGCCATCAAGTTTAACCGCGGAAACATACTAAGTCAATCATTTTCGAAGGCCATTAATTAGAAAGAAAACGTATCTGTAAATACGTAAACATGTTGTGCGTGTATTTAAGCATCGACAGCAAAAGAATGTGTAAACTACGCGGCGCATTACGCAACGAGCGATGTGGTCTATTCTTCGTCACGTCATTACCGCGCAAACCGCCGAATTACTGTAAATCAACTTGCAAACAATCGTGCATCTTCCGCGGCCACACTGCCGCACACCCGCTGAACTAAATCCGTACGTAGAATGTCGTAAACGCGCGATCTGACGTGCTCGCTAACATAAATCATATATCGTGCGATGCGTTGCGATTTAACACGCTAGAAGCGACTTTACAGCCCTCCATAGTGTTGCCAGTTCACCGTTGAATGTACATTCCGATTTTAAACCATACGTTATAGCCGAATTTTTATTAAAAGATCATAAGTGTGTTAAATGACTATATATTCCTAATCATAGCTATAACAGGCTTAACTGTCGCTCACCCGCTGGACTAAATCCGTACGTAGAACGTCGTAAACGCGCGATTTGACGCGCTCGCTAACATAAATCATATATCGTGCGATGCTTTGCGATTAAACATGCTATAAGCGACTTTACAGCCTTTGGTAGTGCTGCCACTTCATCGTTGTATCTGAATCCCGATTTAATACTTTTTTCCGGTTAAATACATATGTTAAATAGTTAAATATTCTTAATCATAGTATACCATGGAGCACATTGCCGCACCCGCTGAACTAAACCCGTACTTAGGGCATCATATACACTTTTATTAAAGGATCGTAAGTGTGTTAGGTACATGATAATTGTTATCCAAGTCTTCTGCAGTCGATGTATACTACTTTACTGACTAAATCCTTACAAAGAACACCATAAATGTGCCAGTTGTCGCACTCGTGTATAAAGGGGATGTAACGCGCGATGCGTAGCTGGTACATAATGCTAGAAATTATTTCAAAGTGCTTTAATTTACCCAACTGTTTTCTTAAACAAGCTATTCAGAACGACGGATTATAAATGGTGATGTGATTTAGCTAAATAACAAATCATCGACATCTCTGCACAAAGAATGGGATGGGACGCGGGACGCTACTAAAATTCGGGACAATATTGGCAACACTATTTGCGGCCCTTTCGCTTCGCTGTAAGGGTTTTACTACTGTAAATAGAACACGTATGAATGTTCGATAACTCGCCTCCGTTATAGACTATTTTATTTGCATCTATTTAACGATCCAGTATATTTTCGTTTAAAATTGTTTGCCATTTAGAAAGTATCAAGATCATATAAAAAGGAGAGAATATTTAACTGCTATGTTGATCTTAAAAATTATTATACAGTGCAACCTTAATATAACAAACCTCAATATAACGACTTCCTCGATTTAACAAATTTTTCGTAATCTCCTTGAATTGTCCATGAGAGTCAATATAAAATATAACTTTACAATGAGAACATTTTTTGCGAACAACCTCTTTATAACGAATTTTCAACTATCAAGAAAAAGTATTCATACCTCTAATGAATGAATTTTGTCAACCCAAAACCTTTATATAAAGTTCCCACCAATATATAACTCTTAATTTATATATACAATAAATAACAGGTGTTCCTTATCGGTATAAAACTGTTCTTCTACTTCTTTATAACGAATTTTAGACCAACCTAACCTCAACATAACAAACCTCATTTCAACGAACTACTTGGTATAACGAATATTTTTTTGTTCCCCTCCGCTTTGTTAAATCGAGGTTGCCCTGTATAATACAATTTCCATAATGGAATGGGCATATCATTATTCTTTATACATTTTAATATATTATATCTAGACGAGTGAACGTTATCATATTGTTGGAAATAAATTTGCTCATTTGATTGGCTTTTGTGGTTTTTATTATAACCTTAAATTGGATATACGGTCTCGATTTTCTGCAAATGGCCAAATAATGTCTTAATAGCCGCTACACACGTTGCGATAAATCATTGCGGAAAACCTGTACAGTTTGAACTGCGCAGTTATACGAAACGTATGTATGTATACATATAAATCGTTCTTGATTTACGTGCACAGTCTTTTCGCAACGATTTAACTGTACAATATTTTATCGCACCGATTTATCGATACGTGTGTAGCAGTTATAAGGTGAGAGTCTTCGATCATATATAACGAGCATATTCAGGGGTATTTTCCAGAGTAAATGCCCTGTCAAAAGGAAATTAATTATCTTATTACTTTTACTACCTACTATTAAAAAGTCCTTCTTACTCTACAACGATTATAAGAAAGAAGAGAGTTTAAAGCTTCGTATAGCTGTCAATATTATTCATATGTCTACTTCGAAGCTAATAATACATCATATTGCTGATAATATAATATTTTCACTACTGTAGTGTGTACGCTTTACAGATTTCATACAGGCTTTAACAAAAAGTTAAACCTTAAAAATACTATTATGATGTTCTTCAAGATACCTACCCGTATAGCACTACAATATGTACCTTTTAGTAATCTGCTATTTTTGTGATGCCTTTAGATAAAGCGGAGTGGCTCGCCTATGCCTCAATAAGGTACACGCTGTTTCTGTATTCTGTCAAAATCGCTCTACCATCTTGAACCATTATTTTCATGTTTTCCTTTGCTTGAAATAATTGATTTAAAATAAACTTGAGCATGAAGTATGTATAAAATTAAAGAGTGTCATGTTTAGAAATCCTATTTTTTAATAATAATTAATCTAGACTAGGATATTAATCTAAATATCAATAAAATTGACACCGCGAGAATTAAAATTGGTAGGTTTGATATTATGTACTGTCGACCAAGAAAGTGCTTTACCATTTTGGATGACAGCTCTTAGTTAAAGAAAATAAAGCCTTTTAGATAATTGACGTGCAAACGACATTTGACCTAAACATGGCAAACCAATTTCTTGGTCGACTATACTTTTAGTAAATGATTAAATAAATATATTCTTTTATTTTAAGATCTAGACATCGATATTCAGGCGATTTTGACAAATAGCAGACAGCGATGGTACGCTGCATGACTAGAGAATTATGTATTACCTACTGATTGTAAAATATTTATTATTGTATTCGTACAGTGCTTTTTTGTGTGGGCACGCGGGAACCTTTTTGGAAAATTCTTAAACTAAATGAATTTGAAATTAAATGGGCGCGTAGGACCCTTTCCACTCGGTTTGACTTGTATTTCTTTTTAAATACAAACAGAGTGACAAAGATACGGTGGGGGTACAAAAAATTATGGTTTATAACTTTCGAGAATTAGCGTGCCCTCAAAAAAAGCCTCATTCCTCATGAAATTCCCAAAGAAAAGATAGAGCTTTACTTATAGCCTAATGTTTTAAAACTGTTTGGTTTACTAATCAGATGTTGATTTCATCTTTGTGCTAAGGCTAACATAAGATAAAGGGTAAGTTACAAATCATTTACGTTATTTGTATTCAGTGTTTTTTCGTTTCGGTTGCTTTCTGTTTGTGTGTTAAATGGGGCAAAGTGTGGAGCCTTGAGAGAAAAGCTTTGTTGAGCATTTTGATGCCACCCAAAGTCAAGTTCATCTAGATCAGCGAGCCGCAATTTTTTTTTCTCATACCTTTACAACATTTAGCTGGTTCCGATGGACCCACCGCTAACTGTAGGAAGCCATTACTACTGTATTCCCAGAACTCGACAGAGCTGTAAAGATTGGATCTATCTATAAAAATGATCTCTACGGCTGAGTTCCAACCACGAATTAATAAAAAAATTAATTAATTAATTGATAGTGCTGTAAGTGCTTGTCAAAAAACTAAAGTTGGCCAATCAAAAAAAAAACCGTGTGTCATATAGTCCTGTATATATTTATTATTTATCTATTAGACTGAGTAATTATTTTCTTTATAAAGTTGATATTTATTTATTGTTTGGGAAACATATATATGGCTTATAAATGAAATTAAAAAAAAAAAAAATGTTTGTGAGATATTGAGACTTTTTGTTTATATAGACTTTTTTGTATTGATAGGGGGATTCACGTTGTATAATACTGTAAACAAATGGTATAATTATCCATTTATTTAGATTAGGGCAGAGGTTGGCAGGCAAGGGCCACATCGTTAGTAATTGAAATGTACGCGGGCCACATGGTTAAAAAATAAAACGTAGGCAGGCCGCGCTTGTAAAATTTTTATTTGGAAATACGTGTCTCGCTATTTTTTTATGTAGGTAGACATTATAAGCGATAATAAATGTGTTTTTTTATTTTTTAAATTTCAATAGATTTACGCTGTTTTTTATTACTTTTAATACATCACGACAAAACTTTACGGTAATACGGTACATAAATATTATTATTTATTTATAAGAATTAAGTCACCATTTACAAAACAGCCGCGAGCCACAAAGAGAGGGATCACGGGACCCTTGGGTAAGGTATTAACCACTCTATATATATATTATCGTGACTGAAGCCGGCCAATATGTGTAAGTCGTATGAAGATAGCAATGGTAGTATAATTCATTGCCCTGACTTCGGCTACATGCCTTAGGTCATTATCTTGGTTTCCCGCTGAGGAATTCTAACACCCCGCGCTCGGTTCACACGCGGTATTGATTTAAAGATGTGTTCATTAAGAGCAGAGCCAGTACAGATACATAATTCGCTTGGTTGAAATTGAAACATGTTTTTAGGTGTAATTTATTTATCTACTAACGACCTTCCCCGGCTTCGCACGGTTAATTATACTATCGAAGTTTCCAAAAGGTTCCCTATCTTTTTTTATGTAGGATTCTAACGGTGTAGGAATATTTCAAATCAATTCAATAGTTTTGAAGCCAAATAAACAAACAGTGAAATCTTTATTCTTTATAATATTAGTAAAGAGTTAGTCAGGTAGCGAGCTTTACATGAATTATTGAAGTTCTTGATAAAAAAAAAATTACACAAAACATTCAAAACCTATTTTAAAAAATTTCATCAATTTTTCAAAAAAAAAAATTCAAAGATCATTTTACACGATTTTACTGATTTTTCGAACAAAATAGTCAAAAATTATTTTACACGATCGTGTAAAATAATTTTTTTACGAGATAACTGCGGTATTGAAAGAAAAATACATTTAATCACCACTGGAACCAGATTATCTGCAAAATAATCCCTGGAATATAAAAACTGCCTTTCACATAGATGGACTTCAGTGGCAGCTACTTTCAGAGTCGCTACCTTTAACAGTTGAGCTATAAAGGCTCTAGCTGAATTTGTATAAGGCAGTACATTCTCATGTCCGCTTTAAATTAATACAGAACATTATATGTAATCTCATCTCTGTGAATACAGAGTCGTGATGTCGGCCACTGCTCTGTGAGATTACTGGCGAGGGCAAACCGCCATGGATGACTTAAGATTTGGTTAATGTTGTTCATTTATTTTCACTAGAGTTTGCCGGTTGGTCGAAATTCACCCATAAACCTTTTTGCGTAAGTACAACGACATATATGTATTAAACTCTTCAGGATCACGTCAAGATACCAGCACCTTTTTCTCACATAAGTTCGGCGTGAAGTGGCAGCAATGCTGTCAGCTCAAGTGATGGTATTGTTGTCGCGTTTCGTTTGGTTTGTCTCCCTAGTAGCTAAACCTCATTATTAAATGTTAAATATATATGACTGGCTGGATGTTAAATATAAATGTATGACGGGGCCATTGATGCAGTGGGCAGTGACTCTGCCTTCCGCTCCGAGGGTCGTGGGTTCGATTCCCACCTCGAGTCTGGGTGTATTATCCATGTGTAGGTATTTATATATTTCTAAAAAATATATATTTGTGTATAACAGGCGGCTGTTACCTATAACACAGGCATTGAGTTGTCTGATTCGCATTTATGAATATATTTATTATGTTTCTAAACTTATAACAGGCGGTTCACTTAAGGGTCTACTGACGGCTATTGTTACCTACACTATTAGAATGTAAGGCCTTAGATAAGTGAGTATGCGCTTTTCGGAAGATGCCTCAGAATTATCGTCACGGAGATATAGGAGCTTGCAACTGATCCAACAGAGAAGTTGTACAAGGCAGAAATTTTTGAAAATTGTGTGATTGTGGAGCTTTGGACATATCACACAATGTATTGCACTGTAAAATACATTGTGTGGACAACTCTCTGACTAAAACAGTTAAACAATAATCGTATGGGCGCGCATAAATTCGTTGATTTACTTAAACTAAGCGCTTTATGCAAATCTGTACTAATTCATTCGCACCTTAATGGCAGACATTTGTTATTTTCATTGCGTACTTTTTATTTTCCACAATCAGTTTATTATCCGTTTGTGTTTATTATTTTTGTTAACACGACATTCATATGATGTATTTTCATCAAACATGTGAAAAATAAATCGACATTCCACCACCATAGATGTCTTAAAATTAACAAATGTGCGACGTGTAAAGAATTTTCCTGACATACACTATATATGTATATTTTAAAGGAAAACTTCTTCACGGGCGTTGTGCATTATTGAGATGGGAAAAGAACATTAAAATCGGGACACCGTTGCCATATCACCGCGACTCCGCGGATGTACTACTATTTTATCAGCACTACCGGAATGATGAGCGTCGAAAACCGAAGATGCTGAAGAGAAGCGCCGGAAGCGTCGGGATTTAAGATAAGCACTCTATGGATTTAGGCCTTATCTGCTACCCTTATAGCTATCGAGTTATAAGGAATTAGAGGTAGCGCCTCGTTAGCGCCAGTCATTTTGGTCTGCAGCCTATTTGGAGTAGTACGACGGTGACCAGTAGGTAGGTATCTCTTTATCACATAAGATCGGCGTGAAGTGGCAGCAATGCTGTTACGTCCAAAGAAGGTATTGTTGTAGCGGTTTGTTCGGTTTGTGAGAGTTCCCGGTGGCCTAAACCCCTATTTAAAATAACGTATGTGCGAGCCTTCTGGTAGTGCAGATGTCTATGGGCGTCGGTAGTCGCGTACCGCCTGCTTGTTTGCCCTTTGTAACTCATAAAAAAGGTAACCAGCATCGCTAGTTAATAACCAATACGACTTAGATAAAGCAGGCAAAGGGCATACATATATGCAAATTCCATCATTATCCTACCTTATTCGAATTTTTCCTTACAGGAAGCTAAAGGAAACTAACTTTTACGCCATACAATTCGTTAAAATATATCTCGTCTAAATAACTTTTGTCTTTAAATTTGTTTTAAAATTTAAGTTCTCTAAAAAGCTTTACGTTTCTTATATTATATTTGCGTCTTGTTAACTTTTCTTTTTAGATTAAATTACTTTTCTAATTACTTTTACTTCCTCATAATTTTTAAAATTAAAATTTTTGTAATTCTCCCTTTTTCTTATATTAATTTTTGAAATGTATTATTGACCCGCTTTGAGCCAGTTAGTTTGTTGGCTCTTTAATATTTTATTTTGACAACTCTTGTAATCTCGACTGACCATGTGTTTTAGCAAGTTATAGCAATAATTAAGCATAACTCAATTTTGTACTTCTTAATGTAGTACAAAACTGAAAACCTGTTGGCGTTCTAAATAAATAAAAAAAAATTAACTGGACGCCAGGAGATGCAGACTCGATTCAACGTCCCAATTTTTGTAACTCATTTTTTATTTTAAATATAACATATGAGACAGATCTCTTAGCATGAATTTATTGTTGGGTACCTGCCTGGGTTCGTTTAAGGGATCCCTTTACAATGCCCATTAACGCTTTCCTTCACTACTAATATCTCGTCCTATACCTAGCCAAATTAAGTATGATAAACCTCAAAAAGGACTAGTCAATGTTTTTTTTAAAATAACAAATCACATTTACATACTAACTTTTGGGCTATTCAGCATTACGCTACGACTCTTAGAAGTCTAGCAAAAAATTATAAAAAGGATGCGATGAGCGGCATTATGTTTGGAAAGAGAGTCACTTCACGCGCATCGTATGTGAGAAAAAGGTCTGCAGCCGAAATATGCCAGCGTCATTTCCTCCTAGTCCTTTTGACTGGAAGTGTGGCGCTACCTCCAATGAACGAATAATATAACGGAATATGTCGTTATGCCACAAATAGTCCTTTAAACAATACAGCTAATTTGAAACTCGGCCGGGGAAGAAATTATATCCCTGTTGATGGATACATTCGCGTCTCAAATAATTAACACAAAACAGCGTCTCGAAACGTGTTTGTTCTCTAAACTACGCATTGCAGTATGTTTAAGAAAATTAAATACAAAGTTTTTCCGTGAAACTATCGCTTTGTGTTTTAGAACTTTCCCGAGAAATTAAAATTAGCGATGATTATTTTATTATAACCTTATTGCATTGTGTTTTAATATATTATAACTTTATTGCCATATGCGTTCTAAATTACGTGTATTACGTGTCCTGTTTTACAGTTTAAAACACTATTATTTTCTTTTCCTTTTTTTTTGTTTAGTTAAATTTTCTTTATGCCAGTTTCCTCAATTTCAGGAAAAATAATTCACAATTTCGTTATTGCTTTATAAATAATACATAACAATAATACAACCGGCGGCAAAAGAGATTTAGGAAAAAAATAACTTTTCAAATTCCCATGAATTATTCATTCAAATGAAATTTGGAATTCATAAGTTATCCCATATTCAAAAGTACGAGGAACGGTTATATATTAAAATATTTTGCCGTGATGTAAATTGTGAGGCTATTCCAATTTAAAAGAATTTACGAAAAGTATTTTTGTGCTGTATCTTTAAGCCTAAGTTAAACCTCGATAGCTCATCAATAAAAGGACAACTTGGAATCCATAAGAAACTGGATTTAAACTCTGGACTATCTTCGTGACTACTCCAAGCACAAATTTTATCTAAAAAAAACTCTTGTTTTCATAGGAAGCGAATTCCTACCGAGATTTTATACATATCTAGTTGTTATCTGTGACTTCATACGTGTTTATTTATATATTTATTCATACTTGGAATCACAAAAAAAAAGGTTCTTATGACCTACATTACAATTTATCCTGTAAGATAGTCTTTCTAGAGTGTATTTCCTGATGATGCTTCGGTCTCGAAGCGAAACGTGCGTTGAGGCACATCGGACAGCTGGTGCCGGCGTGCTTTGGTGGCGGATTCGGTGGTGTAGCTTTCCCTCGTATTCATTCGGGGGTTGAAGCAAAGTAGTTTAGTTTTTCATGCATGTCATGGATTTCCGCAAAGTAACGCCTGATTCTATCAGTAAAGTCCCAATTAGTTAAAAACTGTATCTGTATCTTTATACTACAAACGACAAATTGTTTGTATCGTGATGGGACTGGAAAAGAAATTCTAATTCCCTTCTCAGTAACTTTCGGACATCCATACGGCAAATCTTATCAAACATTGGGTGAAAGTGAAGATCGTACGGGTCCTGAGGGGCAAAACTTTGTTATTGAATTTGATCTGGCCATTTAATCCAGGGACATATTAAGTTCCAGATAATCCAATCTGCAGTACCAAGCTGAGGTAAAGACCTTTTTGTCAAAAACAGTGCAACATGCTACGAATTACAAATATAGATCGTGAATTTAAAGTAAAATTTAATTGCATATTATTTACTGGAGCGGCTCAGCAACCCAAAATAAGTGTTGGCTTCGGACAGGGATTTGAGCCACTTGTCTCGGTCCTGCGCTGTCACTTGCCAGTTTTCAGCTCCAAGATCAGGCAAGTCCGGTACAACGACATCCTCATGCCAGCGATACCTGGGTCGCCCAACTCGTCGTCAATTAATTGGGTCTCCAAGACAAGCTATCTTAATGCCGTGTTCTCCCATTCTGTCGACATGGCCGACCCAGCGCAGACAATGGTTAAACATCACCATAGTTTAATTTCATATTGTACAATAAAAGAATGATTGATAAAAAAGAGGCTATTAACAATGCTAATGAAGTTTTTTTTTGGGCAGTGACCCTGCCTTCTGCTCCGGGGGTCGTGGGTTCGATTCCCACCTCGAGTCTGGGTGTATTATCCATATGTCTGTAATTATATATTTCTAAAAAAAATATATTTGTGTTTAACAGGCGTCCGTTACCTACAACACAGGCATTAAGTTGTCTACCTTAGGAACAGACGTCCGTGTGTCATATAGTCCTGTATATATTTATTTATTCTTTGCGGCTGACGAGCATGAACTTCTTAAATTCAATTAGGAGTTAGTTTGAAACATTTATGTGTACTGATGTTAATCAATATCGCTGGCTTCTATCTTGGATATAAGATTTAATGTAATTTCCAAAAGATGGAATGTCGATTAAACCAATACGTGGGACAATATGATGGCAAAACTGTTGTGTAGGAAGACAGTTGCGTTGGAAGTACTAAGACTCAAGCTAATAATTTTAATCCTTTCTAATTCTTACTAGTATAATATATGTTTATATTGTGGGTTCGATTCCCGCCTCGTCTGGGTGTTTTATCTTTACGTGCGTATTTATATATTTATACAAAAATTATATATTTGTATAATACAGGCGTCTGTTACCTTTAACACAGGCATTAATATGCCTACCTTAGTAAATTTATTTAATGCTGTTTTACTCTCTGTTGACATTCTAAATATTTGAAAAATATATTATTTTTCGAATACAAAATTCTATAATAATTTATGGTTGTTTATATCTAAACACCGTATATATTTATTTTTTATTATTTATATGTACGACTCTGTCACGTTTTCACACCTCTGCCGCTCAACCAATTTTGATGAATTTTCATATAACGTTGGATATATATATACATATATTGTCTAACTTAATCTATCCACGTATATTTATTGAATATATATTTAGTAATTGCTTGCTGTGGTCTCCTGTAATTGAAGGAGCCCACCTGTCCGTCCGTCCATCCATCCATCCATCCAAATCTCTGGGCCGCGACAATATAGTGTTTGCCAACGAAACGCAAAGAAGAAGTATATTTAGTGTCCAACAGTAAGTTCCTCACTAAGGCCTATACCCAAAAATGGAATATTGACTAATGATTATGAACCAAAGTAATGATAAATAAGCTTCAATATTTCAACAAAGGTTTTAGACAAGTTTTAATAGTCAGGGAACAAAAGCGAAGTAAGGAAATGAGATTTAACGTGGTGGTTTTTACAAACAAAGTTTCGTTGCGTGTCAGATCGTAAATAATTAGCCCGCTCAGGCGTGCCTCCTGCGACGTCGCGCTATTGTTTGATTAGAATTTGAACGCTTGAACAAATAACGTCTTTCTTAGAGTTATTTAAAAAAAAAAAACTCTTTGACCTATGCTGCACTAAGACAAATACACACGTATTACACTCTAAAAACTTTTTTAGGAATACTAGATAGGTCACACCTGTGGGTCACACCTAAATACACACACCTGGCTCCGGCTTTTATATGACACGCACAAACTCATACAGAGACACGCTTAGATATTATCATTTTAGTAATATAGACTCTACCCTTATTACAGTACGATCGAGAATGCCTTCTAAGGATATCTTCATATTTAAACATAAATTGGAATATCAATTTCTTTAATTTTTCCCTTACGCTATTAGTTACCAAACGTTATTTCTTTTCTCTAACACTATAATTCACTTAACGTTACTTCTTTTCGCTAACGCTATAATTGACTTAACGTTATATAATTTACTTAACTTTTAAAACTCGTCCTAACTTTCAGTGAATCAGTTCGTTTTACGGATAACAATTTGTAATAATATTGAAACCGCGCATTAACGAATGGGATTGCCTGTCTCTATTTATAAAGTAATCTTTATTCTTGCTTTAATATTTACTAGCGGACCCGGCAGACGTTGTCTTGCCCGAACGTTGGATTATTATATATTTATACCAATTCATAGCGCCATCTATTGGTCGCTTACGCCATCGAACGCCCACCACCGGCCCTCTCTGTCACCCTATTTTAAATCTCTCATATGCTCTAAGATGTTAATTTTAATTACGGTCTCCACTTCTTTTATGCCAAATGCATAGAGGAAAGGGAAAGGTGTGGTAAGATGGGGGAAGGTAGTGAAAGGTGGGTTAAGGTGGGGAAAGGTGGGCTAAGGTGGGTGAAAGTGGGCGAAGCTGTAAGAAATAAACTCAAGCCGCCTATGGGAGCTGGCACACACATTTTTTTTAGATACAGTATACTGTATCTAAAACCTATCTAGAAACCAAATGCTAAGCACTTTTATTTGAAGGTTTGTCTCTTTATCTCACTTTGACCTTAATGTCAAAAATTTTTCATATTGAAAGTCATGGTCATGTGATAATTATTTTAGGGTAGGCATCTAGGGTACACCGGGGTCGCGTACCCGTAGTGAATCTAACCAGTTATCGGACAAATAAAAGGAAGATCCACTCCCTGGAGGAATATAAGTGATATGAAACTACTTTTCATTCTAAATAATCACATCCTTATACTCAAGAGAGGTAAAACTAGTTGCTAAGAAATTAGCTGAAATTTTATCCAGTCATAAGGTAGTAAAGAAGTTTACCTACGATAATTTTATGATTAGTTTAAAAATTCTAGTATTTTCTTCTATACTTAAAGGCATTCTATATATTGGTTGGCTATATCATTAATAAGATATTCGATACCAGGAAATTGTACGTAGGGATAAATTTCGTTTCTGAACAAAGGCGCACTTTGTAAGGTTCCCTATGGTATTAATTACAAGTAATATGGAATTAGGGGAACATTAAAGACGGTGAGCATAATATATTCAATCTATAGACCCTAATACTATTATGTAACTATGTACGGCTTCAAAAGAATTTTCTCATAGCCGCAACGCAAGTATCGATAAATCGCTGCGATTTAACTGTTTAAACTGCGTAGTTTTTTAGATACCTGTGTATGAAAAATAATAATACATTAAATCTATAGATATTAATACTGTTATGTAACTATATACGCTTCAAAAGAATTTTGTCATAGCCGCAACGCACGTATCGATAAATCGCTGCGATTTAACTAAACTGTGCAGTTTTATCGATACCTGTGTATGAAAAATAATAATAATAAAATCTATAGATAATAATACTGTTATGTAACTATATACGCTTAAAAAAAAATCTTATTGCCGTAAAGCACGTATCGATAAATCACTGCGATTTAACTGTTTAAACTGCGTAGTTTTTTAGATACCTGTGTATGAAAAATAATAATACATTAAATTTATAGACCATAATACTGTTATGTCACTATATACGCTTCAAAAGAATTTTCTCAAAGCCGCAACGCACGTATCGATAAATCGTTGCGATTTAACTGTGCAGTTTAAACTGCTCAGTTTAATCGATACGTGTGTATGAAAAATAGTTGTCGATTAAACTGCGTAGTTTTATCGTTGTGTTTGAACGGAGATCGCTGCTTTCAGAAGTTCTTTAACTGCACAGTTAAATCGCATCGATTAAAGTGAACAGTTTTATCGCAACTGTTTAACTGTATAATTTTAAAGCAACGATTTATCGATACGTGTGTAGCTTTTAACTATTTTCATAGTAGGCTCTTAGTATATTGTACATATTTACGTAGGATTGTTACTTTTTAAACCCCGACGCAAAAAGTTTGTGTGTGTACACAAACACACACAAACTTTCTGTCTGTAGCCTGGTAACTACTACATGAATTGATCGATTTTGATGCGGTTTTTTTTACAGCTGACGTGAGCATTACGGTTCTTTACTATTTATGGAGATTTATTTTGACAGTTTAAGGTCATCGGCACTCTCTGATGAATTACGCGGTCCTCCGGGATTTGTTATATGGTCTAACTAGCTTTAGTGGAGGTCGTAGTGTCAGTGGTCGGCATTTGAGTCAATCTCTAGGTTAAGCAGTTCTTACCGCGGCCGGATAATGGATGGGTGACCCATTCTAACAATAGTTTTCAAACCTCCTCCGTGTTTCATCGCGACTTCTTCCGCGTAAAAGTGACGATATACAGCCTATAACCTTCCTCGATAAATGGGCTATCTAATACTAAAAGAATTATTATAAAAAAAAACATTGTGTGGTTGGGGGACCCCCGTCAGGAACGAAGTTCCTTATTTCTTCAACAACACATTGCCCCAATCGTCCACGCTGCTCCCATTGTCCACGCTGCTCCGGTCCACCACGCCTCTATTGCTGTTCAACATGCCCCTATCACCCACTACGCAGCTCCCTCTCACTACAGCCATGGACATGAAGACTACGTAAGTGCTATATTAAAATATTATGTTTGCACAATTTTTCTGTGGGAAAGTTACTTTAGCTTCGGTAAACGAATGTGACTTAGGGACCTTCAAAAAAAAAGCAATACTAATTCCTCATTGAACATATTAACTATAATAGCGGTCAAACATCTTCGTTCAGCCGTAATGAGACTTATAATACAAAATGCTTTTTAAAACTATCTGATAACAGCAAAAGAATTACAAATGCCGTTCTTAATAACACTCGTCTTTTTATCCAGGCTCACACACACCCACAATACGAATTCGAATACAGCGTACACGACGAGCACACCGGCGACATCAAATCCCAACACGAAGCTCGTGATGGTGACCACGTAGTTGGCTCTTACAGCCTTCACGAGTCTGATGGCACAGTCCGCACTGTACATTACAACGCTGATGGTCACAACGGGTAAGTCTTGAGACCCACATAATATGTGATAATAGCGTCAAGAGCTCTTTTAGGCAAATAATGGGCAGTCACCCTTATACCAAATATAGATCCCCAACAAGAGAAAAGAATATTATTCCTGCCTTAAAAATCGTGCCTAGTATCTAATATTGTCATTATATTATTAGATACTAGGCACAATTTCCTTAACTATTTCTTAGTCTACCTATCCTGATCTTGGACCAGGATTCGCTTCAAATTCAGAAGATGTGGCTGTAGGGCGAATTAAGATGGCCGACTGCTGTCTGACGTCATTCCCGGAACCCCCACACTCTCTACAGTCTCACGACTAAAATCAGACAGTGACATTAATCGGAACGCAGTTTTACATGCCTTCCGAAAAAGGGGCAAGGTCGATCTCGACCTTTTTGTTTGTGATATTACAAAACCAGTGTTAGGATGGATCGTCCATCTATCACCTGGTCGCCGTAGGAACTGCTTACTTAGCAATTGACTGGGATACCGACCGAATGAATAATAATTTAAATTAATTGTAACTTTCCTTTCTAGTTTCAACGCCCAAGTGGAACGTTCGGGACACGCCACTCACGTCCAGCCAGAACCTCATCATTATGCCCACCATTAGAGCAATAATAAATATATTAATATCACGTTAGTCTTCTTCTTCTATCTTATCATATTATTCTTCGTCTATCTAATCTTTTCTTTAATTCTATAAATCTTAGTTTATATTTTCTTCTCCTATGTTTTCTGTTCTTCTGTTCTTTCTCCTTTTGAATTTTGTATTCTCAGTCATTTTTGTGTACCATGATGTATAATTCTAGTCTAAATTAAATGACTATAATAATGTGCAATTAAATAAATAAATAAATATATTTCTTATACTTTGTTATTTTATTTGAATTATTTTGCGTACTAGTTAGTATTGCTTAGTTGATTTCTTAATAAATATTTTTATAAATTTAATATAAATTAGAAAAAAAAGTGTCAATAATTGTTTCGGCTGGGCTGTTTATTTCGCGGCTTGTTGTGAGCTGAGCTGAGCTTTTGAATAGTAAGATTTAATAAATTTGTTCTAATATAAACAAAATTCATTACAATTTATTCAAATAGTGTAACTGTAGCTGCCGCAACATAACGAGATGGCAATGATGTCCAGTGAAAACAGTTACATCAAAGCAAACTCGATGGCGCTGTACGGATGACGACGACTGCAGTACAAACGCTGAAAATCTCCATACAAACCAACTCACGCTAGCGAGGTTTCTACTTACGATAACTATATAGACCTTCCGAGGAACAACTGTCGGCGAGGTGCGGCCGCCCCGGGCAACTCCAACTAGCCCGGACACGAAGATCTTCCTTTGCGGTGGTTGAGCATATCGACCTTCGCGTGATGCGGCTGTCCCGGGCACCTCCACCTAACCCGGACTGAAGACCTTTCATTGTGGTGGTTGAGCATATCGACCTACGCTCACACCTTTCATTCCTCGCCGATCACCTTTCCACCATGGTATGCCCTTCCCACATTGATGACCCCGATTCCACAACCTTCCGAATTTTGCGAAACTTTAACCGTTTACGCAGCGCATGCAGCGGAAGCTCTCAAAAGGGGAAAAAACCGCCGATCTTGAAATATTCTTCATTAGTGCTCCGCAACTATTAGTCTTAGCGTGATGGTATATAGCCAATAGCCTTCCTCGATAAATGGGCTATCTAACGCTGAAAGAATTTTTCAAATCGGACCAGTAGTTCCGGAGATTAGCGCGTTTAAACAAACAAAGTCTTCAGCTTTATATATTAACATACATAGATGAAGAAATTGTGATTCAAAAATATATCAATTTTTATTCTGTATTATTCGTACAGACACCCAAGGTTGTTTTATTGTAAGTATAGACGTAAGCAAACGGGACGGGTAATTTTTAAGTACGACAAAAATACAAATTTTCATCGTAAATTATTGCGGCGAGTGTGCCAGACGTTAAAACATAAAACGTTATAATCTTACGATTCGCGCAAGGACTGACGAAAATGACACATATTTGAACGTTGTTTTTTTTTTTATTTAATCAAGCACGGTCTCGTACGTTCAGCCGTAAACTTATTAATAATAAACAAGATCAAGTTCAAAAACAGATAACACTAATTTAATTAGATAATAAAATGTAAACAATTAAATAATAATAATAGACAAAATATAAAATTCTCGTTAGTGTAATGATGAAGGTGAATTCGTATTAATTAATAATTATTTTTATGTATTACCTATAATTGATTGTATTAATGAGGTAACCCGTATTTCACCCGGTAATTTAACTAAAGCTTTTTTACCGTTAAAAAGGAAAAAGATGTATAATAATGGCAGGGGGCCCAGGAAGGGATTTTGGACAATACTCGAGCGGGGGTTCGTTATAGAACCCTTATAGACCGTTAGAAAAACTCGAGCCCGTCAGATTAAGATAAGGTAAGTTAATTACATGGAGATTCATTTATAATCTGAAGAATTGGGTAACATAAGGAAATGGTAGAGTCACAAAGTTGAAAAGAAATCACCTAGAAATATTCCAGACCGATTAATTTTTATTTGATATTAATTTTTTATTTTGAAGGCAATCCTTTAAGGACTACAGAAAACATATAATATAACGATTTTCTCAAGATAATGTAGCTAAAACCATCAAGTGCTCCATAAGACCACGTTCCAGACGTTACTGATAACATGACCTTACCTTAACATAACCTTTTTATTGTTTCTACGCCTAATCTACAAAATCCAATAGATCCCCACAATACTTTAAGTGACTACAAATTTAGCATCGCTGCCTTCCCTACTAAAAAGACTTTGTAAATCTATTTCACTTTACTCCAAGAATCTACAAAAAATTATCGGTCATGGAAACCACCAAAACATTATAGAATTTCATGTCGTGAAGAAGTAATGGCTTATGCTACCTATTACAGAATAACACACAATATAAACTAATTGTAACATATTAAAAGAGGCTGTAAATAGCTTGTATCCAGAGCCGTAAAATATAATAAAAGAATATGTCTCATTCGCAATGTACTCTTTGTTGACGTATGTTTTCTTGACCCATATTAGTTAATTCCTCTTTGGTATGTCGCTATTATACAATGTGGACTGAAAATTTACCACTGCATTATTTCATCTAAAATTTATTATAGCACCATTTGCATTTATGCTTAAAATAAATTTTGCCGACTTAGAGTTCTAGTTATACTAACGCGGATCCGTAGTATTTGACATTAAATCGACTTTTCCTAATAGTCCGTTCATAGGGTAGAAATATATTCTTTGATCTGTGCATATTGTCTAATCCGTGTCATTAACACGTTAACTGCGTTATGAGGTCGAACAAGCCACATGCGTGACTTCTCGCAGGTGCGGCAGTCAAAATCGCGTATGTATCGAGAAGGAGCGGTCAGTGGAAAATTGCTCTAACTTCTTTTAGGATTTTAATCCGTCATAGTTTTTTTTTTTAAGAACTAGCAAGAAATGGGAAGCATCTATAAATTAAATTAACATGGCGGACTAGAATACCAATTTATAGATACTAAAGATCGCCGGCTGGCCGAAATTTGGCCAAATTTGAGTTCTTATTTTAAACTATATACAAATTTTTAATTATTTGTACTACAACATTGTTATATTTGATAATTAATGTATATACGGTCGTCAAGACGCCTTGGAACCAATTTATAGTAAAGTGTATACATGTGTGTGTAAATCGTAAGACATTGGTGTGCGTGTGGTTTTATTTTTATAATTTAATACATTTATATAGCATATTTTATAAATATGTTAGCGTTCGCACATCTTCCTCCCTAAATAAATTATAATTGTGTCAAATTTTAGACTGCAAATGACACAGAAAGTTTTTTATTCACGTATTAATGTATAGACTATAGGAAAATTTAAAAATATTGTTGAATAGATAGTATTTTTCTTAGTTCCTACTTTGCTAATATGTTTAATATATTAGTGGACTATTCATGTATAGTTTTTTAATTCGTCGGTACTATTCTTCATCTTTAAATATAGCTAAAAGGGTTTAACTACTGTAAAAAAAGCAAAGGACATTTTATCTTTCGTGCATTGGCTTGTTTTCTTTTTTTTAAACCGTACGCTTAGGCGGTGAATGAGGGGTTAGTTAGGGATTATTCGTTATAAGTTTATACGTGTATTTCATCACTTTACAACGTAGAATCAGGATATTTAATATGGATGCTTCATATATGAATAAATTGTTTTTCTTAAAAAAAATGTCTTTTTTTTTTAAAGCAACAGCTAGTTTTCATACATATTACAACCAATGGTTGATAGTGTTGTGTGTAAGATGCTATCACTGTTTGAATACCACCTTGGATTTTCGCACTTTTGTCAAGTTGCCAAATAAAATATCCTAAAGGTTTCTCGAAGTTTTCTTTAGACAACTTTCAAGGCTCCATAGTGGACTGGACGATTTTCTATTGGCCGTTGATGCACGATTGCCTTAGGTAACTTTTTCGTGATGAAAATTGGCCAAATTATTTATTGCACTTTGAGAAGTTCGTATTAAATCATTTATAATATGAAATAATTTTTTGTCTTGACAGCTTAATTTTACTGATAAAAAGTTCTGCCTTTCTGTTATAAACCTGTAGAAATGTTTACGTTTAATAATAAATTTATGTGGTAATTTTTTATGTTTATAATATTTGTGGCGTTCTAAAATCAAACTGCTTGAATGTATGAGTTATTTTTTTTTATTGAAGATTTAAGCAACGAAACTGTTAAGATAATTTTGATTTGTAAAAAATGTTTGAATTTCGAACTTTTAGTTCACGTAAGATGATGTTGATTTTTTCTCTTGAATATTTTAAAGTTGTTTAAGTACATGGGAACTTCTTGATGCACCGAAACAATTAAGCGTTGCAGTGAGAATTTGCGTTCCATTTTACGTCTCCCGGACACAACCTGAATTCGCGGTTCCCGGATGTCTTGAGGAGTAATGTTTAGCGAAGGCACGTACGTACGGCTCTACGGGGATTGGAATTCTAATAAACCTTGTGTATTTTAATGCGATCGCAGTCGCTTCTGGTGTGTTATCTGATACATATCTGCTTGTATGGTCCGCGGTTCTTTAACAGTGGAATTTGTATAGCAAAAGGAGTATTTTTTAATAATGTTGGCATTGCTTTCATTTTGAACTATAGAGCCACAGTTTGACTTCCAAAGAGCCGCATGTTGCCGACACCTGTTCTAGTGTTGCTCGCTAATATTTTGGCGTAAACGCTATGAACGAGCTTTCGTTTACACTAAAAGATCGATATAAAATCCTCTTGTTCTAGCTCTAGGTCTTTGTTTTAATTAGAGATAGCAATTGTGCCAAATTCCATACATTTCCGCGCAATTTTAGCAAAATGGTACCGAAACTTTTAGTTTCACATATTAATTAGTAAACCACATAAACAAGAATTATTTGAAGGTAGCACTTTAAATATTTGGGGACAACACGGCGAAATATTATTGTCAAAATTTGTCACGCTCGTCCTTGGTTTTGTGTTTATCTAGGACACTCGGTGAGTTTTTTTATCTGAATTTGCAAACGTGCACTTGAATTTTTTCAAAAATTTATTTTCAGGAAAAGAAAAATTAGTAATAAAATAAAATCGAAAATTGCCAAGAGTGAAAACATGTTCAACGCAAAAAAATACTAATTGGTATCGTTTCCATCTGTGTCTCGAAAATGAATGAATGAATGAAATTTAGTGACGTTTTCTGCTCCGTTGTCCGACCTATTGTAGAAGTTACATATGAGTCTTGCAAGTTTTTTATTTATAACCACGGGCCAACGGTTAGGCGGTTCTCTTGACTCGAAGCCTCCATCGAAGCCTACATGAATAACTTCACTACCAGGAGGCTCTCAGATGCGTTGCTGACCTTTGAAGAAATAAACATGATCTATTCTTGAAGGTTGGCTTTAGTTTGTATATTTAGATGCAACGTGCGAAACAATATGCAATCGGTTCCGAGTATCGAGTGCGCAATATAATACGTGACACCAGACACGTGGGATTTGGTTTACAAAATATATAATCGCGGAACAATGCGCCACTATGCCTGTACATGTATATGTATAAACAAACCTAGTGTCCGTCTGTAGTTTTGAAATAATTCCCATCGATCGACGAACCACTTGTTAACACCATTGATTAAGTTTTTTCTTGTCACCAGACAGGATACTATTGAAAATGGATATGAGTCGTGCACTTGAGGATTTTCCATAATATTATTCTTAAAAATATGCACATAGTGTATCTGAAAAAAAAAACAAACACAAGTTGAGTTCATGTTAAACATACGTGAGAATATTGACAGAAGAAACAATCCTGTACAAATAACCATACGTGGAACTGCAAGGATGTTTGTGAAAAAATCAGTGCTTATACATATTTTTTAAAAATAATATTAGCAATAGTTTTTATGTGTGTCTAATATTCCTGTTTCCCCTCCTACTAAGCTTGTATTAAGAGTGGATGCGACTACATTCACGATCACGGTGCAATTTTAATTCACCTCTTCTATGTTTAAACTATTGAGGCTAAACATTGCTACAAATGAATAAAATGTAAATGTTTGTCTATGGTTTTCAAATAACTGCTTTATCCTAAAGGTTTATAAACTGCTTATACTTAGCAACGTTAATGTATATTATAAAAGATTAAGTAAAATCGGAGATGAAGATAAATCAAAAAAAAGATGGAGATAATAATGGCACGGGCCTTTAGCCTTTGGAGTATACAGTGAGGATAGACAAAAAAAAACGTTAATGCATACTAGGACTACTTTTTGGTTAGTCCTAAAGTTCCCGGTAACCGTTTAACCCTCGAACTAAGCTTAAAAGGTAGTGCTAAGAAGTGTGAATCGTCACACTATTATAAATTAAATATATTATATAGAGGTGGGTACCTCTATAGGTAATATAAAGGTGGGAAAAACCATAGAACTAGCGACACTGTTACCGCAAACGACTCCATTGACGATCGGTTTTCATTTCTGTCCCACTGTTCGTTTTTTTTTTATTATTTCTGTACGTAGTTGTCAAACTTGGTAGGACTAGCGTCATAATTACCCACAGGCATCACACACACGCACGCACGCACGCACGCACGCACGCACGCACACACACACACACCCAACACACACACACACACACACAGAGAGAGAGAGAGAGAGAGGGAGAGAGGGAGAGAGAGAGGGAGAGAGAGAGAGAGAGTCAGATACAGACACATATACATGCAGACACACTGAGGCGGATGTTAAAGTCCAATTAACGATATATACAGAAGCTGTGTCCGCGAATTCCTCCGCGTAAAATAAGATGAAAACATTTAGCATGATAGTAAAAGTACCCGGTTGAAACCCGACGACGCTAGACTATCGAGTCTGGGTTTCAACCGGGTACTTAGCAGGTTTTAGTCCATCTTTTTACCGCTAAGTTAAAGAAGCATTTCTCTGTTTCCAGTAATTATTATGTAGCACACAATAACCTTTTACTTACGTTGTCGGCCACTTTATGTCCGTCACTGTGCGTGGATGCGGTATGCCTTGATAATACTCATGGCAACCATGGGAACCAGATACGAAACGTATCCGGGATACGGGTTAAGTTATATGACATTAACATTCTATGGAGTGTGAGGTTTAATGTATTTTTACAGTTTAGGGTATATAAGGTTAAATTGACGGAATAAGGTTTAACTAAAGATAAATAAGACGACAGTTAAAGACAGAGATAAGAGAAGATTTCGTTCTATAACAGTTACAGTAAATATACGTATATGTACTTCTTAAAATTTTTGGATGTCGAATTTTTAAATGAGGCACCGTCTAAATTATTCTTTTGATGGCGACGAAACAAAAGAAATCTGTCTGACAAAGAGCCGTTTTAAATGATTTGACTTTATAATATTTTGACTTCAGTTTTTGAATGTGCTGTACATTACAACTGAAATGATGTTACCACCTTTGTTGTGTCAAGTTTGGGTATCGTTCTGGTTCTGTAAAACAATTTTGTTTCATTAATTTTAATTCAGTTATTTACCGTTACTAAGACCTCAATAGCCTAGGCTATTGTAAGAGAAAATGTGCTGCCACTGCTCCATCTGTTTCTACTACTTCCACCTATCTCTAGCAACCAGCTGCCTTCTGACACTCTTCTGATGTACTGTCCAAGCACGACACTGATCTCATTAAACTCTTACCCGTTTTGCTATTCTGTCCTATATTAAACATGGGAGGAACACTATAATTAACGAGTCAGGCTTCCGCCTAATGGACTTTGTTGCCATACTAAGAGGCGCCTTTGCTTAATGACTTAATGTTTAGTTGTTAAATGGGCGGAGTTGTGTATCCACAACAGGTTCTCATCTCGTGGAATTTACACGTTATTTATTAACCTTTAATTCCACGTGATCCATTCGGTTAATTCGGTGGGCCATTATATAAATTGAATCGGTCGCTTGGACCGAAGCAGGTTGCGTAAACAGCGGGTTAGATTTATATAGGAATTCGCGGCTAAAAGGGTTAAAGGTACAGCGCCCTTTAACCCTCCATGCCCGTTCGTAAATGGATTTCATATAAATTGTATAAATCAAGTGGACAGTATTAAGGTGTATCCACATTTAACTTAGCTTTGTAGAGCAATGTAATATGTTTAGTGTTAGTGGACGATGTGATACTATTCACAAGTTTTTATGGTGGTTTTTCGTTAATTGCTAGTGTGTCAAATTTGATAGAATAAAAGGGTTACGATAAGAATAAATAAATAAATAATAATAAATACGTAGAACTATATGACACGGACGTTTGTTCCTAAGGTAGACAATTTAATGCTTGGGGCGCAGACGCCTGTTATACACAATTTTTATTTGTAGAAATATATAAATACATATATATACTTCACTCAGACTCGAGGCGGGAAACTAACCTCCGACCCTCGGAGCGGAAGGCAAGGTCACTGCCCACTGCGCCGACGGGCCAGTTAAAGAATGATTTTTAGAGATAAGATACTTATCCAGTCTCTAAGAACCGTTCTTTAACTGGCATTTAAATGCATTTGATTCGATTTCTGGGTTAAGCAGTTCTTACCGCGGTCGGGTAAGGGATGGGTGACCAATTTTAACACTGGTTTTCAAATATCCGACCTCCATGTTTCGGAAGTAATGTAAAACAGTGAGTCCCGCCCGATTAATGTCTAATTATAGAGATGACATCTGAAGACATCACCTGCAGTTCGCATCCTCTCCAATTTAAGTGTACTCTTCCAGGGTTAACTCTAGACTGGGATAATGTTAGACCTGGATAACTCTACACCGGGATAACGCTAGACCTGAATAACGCTAGGTAGAATAAGAAGACAATATACGAGATAGTGTCTTGAGTCTGGAGACAAATTTCCACCATTTCTAACAAAGCAGAGCGATTCCGTGGCTGACATCAGCCCTATGCAGTCTATTATTAGCCGAATGTTGGTCCAAATGCGTATTTCAGTACGTTTTGGCATCGACTAATGGCACCTACAGTAATTGCCAAAAATACAGGACTAAGTCAATGGCGCTAGTGCTAATTTGGCAATTTTTATTGAAGTTTTTTTTTACAAGCATGTGAGCATTATTTCAAGGTGTAGGTTTAATATTATTTTTTGGAGATAAGTATTCCTTGAGAATCGATTTTAATATTTAAGATGTGGCAAAGAAAATTTATGGGGAGTAAAATTAAAAATGACAAGGAAAAATTTAAACTCAGTTATAAGCCCTGTAAGCTCCACAATTTTTTTTAAAAAAGCTCTTTGTAACACATTTGAATGAGAGGCTGATAAGATAAGGTAGGCGCTGGCATGACGAATAGGGGATGTTTCGAAAAGGTTGGAAGGTATTGGTACAGGGAAGAGATGGATTGAGGAAAATGAGGGACGTTTGCCCAGCACTGGGACAAAACGGGAAAACTAAAAAAACGGGGCAAATAGAAAAGTCAATCTCTTCTACTACCATTAACTATTTGAACTGCCAGAAAGCTAGAATAACATTACCGGCTTTTAAGCATATTCCTATTTTGAAGGTTCCTATGACGTGTCGATTCGGAAGCACTGGATCTAGCAACTCCAAGTATGTTAGGTAAACGTGAGATATGTATTTTTATATTAAAAATATCTGCACTAGCAGGAGGCTCGCAGATGCGTTGCCAGCCTTCAAGGCGAGGTTTGAGCCAGGAAACCTCACAAACCGTATAAAACGCGACAGCAGTACCATCACTTGACATGACAGCATTGCCGCCACTTTACGCCGATCTTATGTGAAAAAGAGGTACTGGTACCCGGACGCGCCGGCTCAATTCGGCTGCACACCATAAGGACTGCAAGCGTGGCGCTACCCCCAATTACCTTTTTTAATATAAATAAATAAATAAATATATATGACACACAGACGTCTGTTTCTAAGGTAGACAAGTTAATGTCTGTTATAGTTTTTTTTTTATATATATGACAAGGGGCAAACAAGCAGGCGGTTCACATAAGTGACTACCGACGACAACTGGAACATCAGAGTGCTCGCAGATGCGTTGCCGGCCTTTGAGAAATGAGTATGCTCTGATTCCACAGAGAAATTGTTAACACACGCCAGTTATACACAAGTATTATTTGTACAAATATATATACATATTATAGATAACACACGTAATTTCATTACGTCCCGCCGTTTTTCAGACGACCTTTCGCTTTAATACATATAGATAAAGTATTAGCATTTAATAGAAGAAAATGATAAAAAACTGTTTCGACGAAGAGGTATTACGCGCGCTTGCCAGTTCTCTCCAATTTACATATTTATTTGCATAGTGAATAGGTAGTTTGTTTATCATAATAAACACCCACCTAGCAATAGGAAGTCAAGTCTAGGGTTATCGGTAACAATGCGACGGTATCGCGGTCTAGAATAACAATGAAATATGTTTTGTAACTCATGATCACAAACAAAGGAGATAAACTTAGTACTTACTATGCATGGTTGCGGTATGCAATGTCTAAGACTATAAAACTAGGTACCTCCTTGTCAAATTCCATACTTGTACGCCTCGCGTTTTTCATAATTTCGTGGTGACGCGACTTCAACCGCGTAAAATTGCGGGAGTCGCTTTCTCAGCGATTGTATATTAACCATAAACTACCTTGTGGACAAATTTTATCTTTATAAGTCTCGCGGTTTTCGAGATTTCGTGTTAGGTGACCGTTCGCATTTATATTATTATATAAGATAAAGATTCGTATAGTTTCGAAGCTTATAAGGTAGGGAAAGGACACGTCACGCATACTTGACATAAAAATCTATTGTCCTTAAAAAATGCGATAAATATTAATACTTTATTGCGTGTGGTACATGTTCTTTTTAAACATAAGGTGTCTATACATATTAATTATTGGTAAGAAGTTATCGTAACGAACGAACGTAGGTCCCGTATATAATTACTTTACTAGCTATGCCCGCGAGTTCGTCCGCATAAAATTAGGTAAAAAATACAGTCAATTTTAGCGTTCCTCGAAAAATGGAAAATATTTTTCAAATCAAACCAGTAGTTCCCTCGCGTTCAAGCAAACAAACAAACTCGTCAGCTTTATATATTAGTGTAGATATATCAAATATATAATTTTTTTTTTGAGATAGGCATGCGCTTCTCCACAGTCACACTTGACAAAATGTAGATGATGTCTACGGTGGAACGCGCTTGCCTAGAATGTACCCATTCACTCTTGCCTTAAAGATACCCATGTTGTAGTAGTCTGGGAACACAGACGCCGGGAGAGCATTCCACGCCTTAGCGATAAATGGTATTTCTAATTATTCATACTTTATCATATCTCGCGTGTTGAAAAGGCTGATAAGGGTCGTGATAAAGTTAAAATCAATAAAATAAATATCTGGAACTTATCAATACCAGTACTTTGTGGACTACATTGAAAACTGTTTGAATTTTGTTATCAAAGAATTTAAAATATTTGTATATTTATTTAGTTAATCGTTGAATCTCACTTAAGGTATGTATATTTAATAATCTCCATATACAAATATATAGAATTTAAGGGTTATGTAACATCATAATTATTATTTTTGTACTGTTTGCATATGACTTTAGGTATATACCGATACCTTAGCAAAAATGCAAGCTAAATCATTTTTATATGCCTGTCTGTCGGCCGATCTGTTTCTTTGTTCCGGGTAGTCTCCGAAACGGCTGTACCAATTTAATAGATCATTTTAGAAGGATAGCTTACTTTGTTTTTAGCTAAATAATTAGTGTTCCACAAAAAAAAACCCTCTAAATTTAACAAAATCGCTGAATTCACGCGGACGAAGTCGCGGTTTACAGCTAGTTATTTAATACCATACTAGCAATCTAACCCAGAGTCGCACAGGTGTAATATAGAGATCTCTCTTTATTGTTGAAACCGCCTTAAAATTCGTTGCATCGTTTTAAAGAACAAGAAGCGACTTTGTTTTGTACTATGTTTTGATATGTGTTGTATTAAAAAAATATTTCTTAACTAAATTACTTTCAAATATATAAATATTAAAAAATAAATAATAGTTGTTCAGATATCTGCCGTATGTATGACTATTTTTTGCACTATGCACTAATGCGTCATCGAGCAAGCGGTGACGAATGCCGGTGTCTGGAAAATTCTAAATAGGTTTATGATGCTCTAGTGATGTAATTACTTTTAAAATATTTTTGTTATGTATGAATTAAATAAATTATCAATAATAATTTATTAATTTCTACCTTTCAATATTCTTTCTTACAATTACAGAAAAATAGAATGATGTCTTTTGTTACATTTATCATTTCTCTTTTCATTTGATCAGTAAACATAATTATTTTAAAATTCGGACGTCCCATTTATCTATCAGCGCTTGTTTTTCTGTTTGTATGAAGTTATGTCTTTGATGTGATTTTACTGTATTTTTTATCCGAAAAGTTTTGTACAACTACGTAGATGAAGTCGACGGTCCCAGCTAGTCATCTTGTAACTAGCATAAAATTTATAAAATAAGCCAATTTTTTTCTATATTTAAAGGCAGACAAATTAACTTTCTTTTTACTAAAAGTATCTGATAAACCTTTGTGTAAAAAATCAAAGCAACCAAAAAAACAAAATGTTTTTTAAAGTGTCTGTTATAGAGTCGAGATAGCTTCTTGAGATGATTGCGATATCGAAGATCAAAGGCAAAGGTATCCTTTTCATTAGAAAACTGATATCTTAGTAAAGAATAACTTAAAAGAACCAAAAAATAAAGAAATTCAAGCTAAATAAACAAGTTAACATGCTAAGGAATCTTAGCGATATCGAATTCGAAATACTACACATAAAAAAGTTTTATTCTAATAGAAAAAATAATCATAGGGTCTTTAATTGAATTCATTGAAAACTCTTTAATTCAAATTCATTCAATTTTCTCAACTCAACGATATTTAAAATAATTCCAGATTTACTGGCCACTTTCAAAAACTTCGTAAACATATCAAGAGAATAGTCATAAGAATCTAATCTAATAATCATAAGAAATACAGTTCGTTTTTACTTTGAAATTGCATAAAAAAATTATCTATTTTTCAGAAATGCCACCACCGCCCCCACCCTGTGGACCCTACTGTGGGAATGGCTACTGCGCACCTCATTGTCACCACCGCCACGCGCCACCAGGACCGCCACATTCACATCATCACCACCATCCCCCTGGACCACCTCACCATCCCCCTGGACCACCTCACCATCCCCCTGGACCACCTCATCATCCCCCTGGACCCCAAAATCTCCTCTTTATGGGCCCCAGATCGGAAACAAAATCACGGCCGGAGGGTCGTGGGTTCGATTCCTGCCTCGAGTCTGGGTGAATTATCTATATGTATTTATATATTATATTATGTTTATAACAGGTGGCTGTTACCTATAACACAGGCATTAAGTCGTCTACCTTAGGGACAGGCGTCCTTGTGTCATATGGTCTCTTACACGGTGTAGAAGACATTGTACCGGATACGCATCCCATCGGTCCAGTACATGATTCTAGACTCCCCAGTGGTGAAATTTTTCGTCGGCTTTTTCTTGAAATATACATTGTTTTTTACCATTTTTTAAACTGAACACTGTATAATATGATTTCTGTCCTAATGCGATATTAAATCGGAAACAAATTTCTTCATTATTTTTACATCAGACCGCAATGTAAATAAAACTTTAAAGTACGTAACGGCGGTAGCGCGGCGCGGATGGTTGACTTGTTTTGCGCGTCAACATTTTGTTGACGATTGCTTCCCAACGTTCACGATACATTGCGCGCTCAAGAATGGGATGTATAAGGCAATGTCTGTAACCTCTCATTTCCGTGACGAACGATTTTCGTGATTTAATTTAGGACATTATCGCAAAATTTGCGGTACGATGTGTTTTACACCCTGTATATATATTATTATTTATTTATTTATTGACGTCGTATATTCCGGTCAGTGCGACATGTGCCCCAAGCGGCTCAAGTCGCGCAAGTTCCTGCAGATACACAAGCACAACGCGCACACCGGCAAGCGTTACGGCTACCTGTGCTCCATTTGCGAGCACCGCTTCGAGAAGCCGAACAAGGTGCGCGCGCACGCGAGGCGGGTGCACGCGCTTAGGGACGAACAGCTGGGGCCGATAGTGCGCGTAGAGCTTTAGGGATTGTCTATGGTCGTGGAAATCGGATACTCTTATAAGAATATTATATTTTTTGTCGGTTAATGATGCGCAAATTACTTCGTAAGTTCGGATACTAACCGAATTGAGATATTTTTTTTTTTTTCACAAATTGTAAAATTGATATTCTATGTGTTATATAAGTACTGTATATACATAATTTACTGGTATAAGTATGTACTGTAGTTAAAACAATATGCCATAGACGAGCGTTGATATTACATACAAAGACAGTATCGTCTTGGACGTAATACACTACTTTATTTTATACTAGCCGTTTTCCGCAACTAAGTCTGTCTAAAATTAAACTTGCGAGAGATCAAAGACGTCCTCAATCTGGCCCTATCAAAACATTCGTTCTTAGCGGATGTCTACTAACTACAAAGTACCTTGTCAAATATCGTGTCTGTACGTCCCGCGGTTTTCGAGATTTCGTTTTTCTGTCGAAGTAAATTTATATAGACGGTAATTTTATGAAATCCTAAATGGTTTTATTTAATAATTCACATCTAATGAATTACCATATAATATAAAAAGAATATATTTTGTGATATACATACATACATATTAAAATGGTAACGTCTCGTAATTATTTAACTCATATTAAACTTTACATGATGTCTAGAAAATAACATACGGTCAAATTGAAAATCTCCTACTATTTTTGAAGTCGGTTAAAAATGGGGGGGGGGGGCACAATCGGCCCTGCGCTGTCTTCAAAAACGCTAGCAAGGTAAGGTAACGACGCTAGTAGTTGACGTATATACATGTATATTATTTGATTAATTTAAATTAATATTTTACAAATTCTGCTCGAAATTCTCCCGTTTTTAATAATTAATATTATTAATCGTAAATGTTATCAAAAATTTAAGAAAAAGCGCTAGTAGTTGACTTGACCTTTTTTGTTATTTAAAAATAGTTAAAAGCACTATGTTATATTGTCGCTTGCCGCTGATTTGGGGGAAAAAAAATGCTTTAAAAAAGTTACAAATTAATATTCGATGCGTGTTTAAAAATTATTAAATTTTTCTCCTATACAGACTTGAATGGAGATTTTTTTAATTTTATTTTTTCGTTCAAGAATATTAGGAATACTTTTTAGGTATATCTAATATTCCCTTTTCCCCTCCTACTAAGCTTAAATTAAAAGCTTGTTAACGTATCTATTTGTTAGCCTGTCCACGATATTAACACGACTGACCATCCACAAGAGCGTCATTGCGTTTATACCCTTATGAACAACTACCCTCCTCTACTTATACACTACTACTAAATACTACTACTAGTGTAAATCTTTTTTGTATAAGGGGAAAACGGTAGATTAGGGGTTGGCAACCTTTTGTGTCGGAAGAGTCAAAAATAACAATTTACAAAATTTCACAGCTTTTAAAGAGCCACAAAATTCTTTCTTGCCAACAATAAATAGTACTTATTGTATTTGTTTAATAGTATTTGTTCGAACCAGTAAAAATAAGTAAGAAATGAGATATATCTATTAAAAAGCGAAATTGAGTTTAGATCTATTGACCAATCCAAGTAATAATCACTTAGGAATTGAAGAGCCACATGTTGCCGAGCCCTGATCTAGATGATTCATCTGAGATGAGATGACAAACGTAAAGAAGGCTCGCAGATACCTTTTATAATGACCGAGCTATACTTATCCAAATACATTACAACGTTGGCGTCTAATGACGTCAATTTCGACGTGGTTTTAGAAAATAACAATACGACTCCGTTGCAATAAAACAAACAGAATAAAAATATACACTAGATTTCGGGCAAAAAAAATAGAATTCTGTTATTGTTATTCTTTATTCGCACAAACAAGTTGCGTCGTAACAATTCCGAAGTTATTTCAAGGTTGGACGTGAAGACGAAAATCAGTACAAAACATTTTATAAGGGTTGACCTTCATTTTAACGCCATTGTAGTGAAGGAGACGAGTTTTTTTGTCACTTTCGCTACGTTCCTACAAAGTTTGCCGGTTCTGCTAGTGTTATTCTTTACTAGCTGTGCCAGTGACTTTCATTTCACAGAAACTTGCCACCTTGGCGTGCACCACATATACGTAACGATGAAATGATGTGATTTACTTTTTAATAATGATGACTTTGTTTAATTATAACGTGACATTTTAAATTAATATTTGTACATCTGGTAATGGTAGATTGCGGTGAGCTTGTATTTATGTAAAAATCTATGTATAGGCTGTCGGGGCAAATAAATGAAATTGAATTTGAAAGTTTATTTCACAAGGGGTTTGCGCTGCCGGGTTTCAAGTTTATATTAAGATTAAATAAACCCTCGGTAGCTCAAGGCTGGATTGAAATGTGCTAGTTTCATGGTTCAAAACCGCGCTGGGCTACCGTCGTAACACAACCTTAACAGGACTGATAGCGAAAATATCTGAATTTGTGATTATTCCTACATTCTTTTTCTAATTAGACATAAGCCCGGCAAGTTCGAGTCAGATTTGTGCACTAAGGGTTCCGTACCCTCTCGTTACGTTCTTTGTTCGGTTGTTTTAAGATTTATACTTTTCAAAAGATTTCACCTCATTTCTTAAAGTCACTGCCGTTTTTTTTCCACAAATTTACGGTTTTGGAATGTTTACTATACTTTTACTTAAAGATATAGCTTCTTGCCACATTACATAATTCTAGGCCAACGAGAAGTACCCTATAGTTTTTGTTTTGCGTCTCACGCAAACTTCGGTTAAAACTGTGCTGTACACCCTTTTCACGAGGTAGTGCAGACAGTTTAGTTAAGTTAGTAAGTAGTGTAGATTTTACGTTAGTAAGTATTATTCGTTTATTAACTAATCTTATTATATATTATCTTAAGCTGTTTGTAGTATCTCGGTTGAAATAAATGCTTTTTTTTTCTTCACCTTTCTTTCTTTCTATAGGTTTTGGTTCCCTTTGCAAATGTGACATAAACGGTCATAACTTTTGATAGCGTACACTTAGAGAGATGATTTTTTTTCACAGCTTCAACAGACCGCAGACGATCGCAGTAATTTTAACTTTATGGCTCTACGCGTTCCTAAGAAAAGGGGCCTTGACAGACGGACAACGAAGTGACCATATAAGGGTTATTTTTTCATTTGGAGTTACGGAACCCCAAACAATTCAATACAAGGGCAAGTATATTAGAAAGGCAATAAAATTAACTATAACACGAATATAGCTTCATTTGAATGATCATTTCAATGATCATGTAGTGTGGCCGGGGACTTTGTGTAACTTCACAAAGTTTTGTAGCATTTTGTAGACATCAAGGTCAATTATGTACAAACACTTTGAGCTATGTGTGGCTCCGGCATTACAAGTAATTTAATTAAAAAAAAGTTTACGATTAAAAATTTGGCGAGATGTTTGGCTGTTTTTTTTTTTCAAATTACTTGTAATGGCCAGCGCCGAGCTGGATATGTTTCTTCTTGACATACATAAGTACTTACATTCAGTGCCCCAAATTGGCATCCGATTCGCGAGAAGCGTTTTTGGGTCACCGGTGACTTTGTCACTATATTGTTTTAACACTGTTGTATTACTTTTTTGATTCTTTTATCGTTAAACTAGCTTTTTCCCGCGTCTTCACGACTTTTAAGCTAGACTGTTATTTAATGATTTATATCCTATCTATCCTTATGAAGTAGTAGCTGTGTCCGCGACTTTGGCCGCGTAAAAAATAGGTTCAATTTTAGCGTGATGTTAACCTATAGTCTTCCTCGATACATAAGCTATCTGAGACTGAAAGAATTTTTCAAACCGTCCAGAGATTAACGCGTTCAAGCAAAGAAACAAACAAACTCTTCAACTTTATATTTGTATATACTCTGTTATCTAAGCGGAAGATACCGCATATTTTTTCCGAGAGGTCAAAGTCACACCCTTACGATAAAAGTTAATCTTCTCGCGATCTAGTTTTATGAAATTTATTGCCAAGTATATCTGTAAAAAGGGGAATTTTGTTTATCTGTTTCAAAAAATGATTAAGCTCTTCGAGAAGAGATAGGTAGGTAGTACGTTAGGTAGTGCCCTTAGATACTATGCTTCGCTTGTCTCGTAGTGGGCTATCACTACCGTGTCCCCAAATGCTTATGCTTTGAGAGACTCTTCGATCCACTTAACTACCATAGATTTACCAGCGTTTGCATTTATCGATTAAACTCCGAAAAATATGCTACATAGTACAGTTTGCCAAATATCTGCTAACAAACAAAACGCCAGTAGAATAATATCTACTTTTTATGGATAAAAAGCTTAGACAATTGCGGGTTGAATTATCGTAATAAATTTTTGCGAGAAACAATGCCAGTTCTTTTTCGTACGCCAATTATGGCGTCTTTTATCCCGGAAATTTGGGTAATCCAGGATTTATCGGACAATTGTGTTGTAACGGGGATAATATCGCGGTTGATCCAATTACCAGACTGTATTGCACGAATCGTAAAGCGAAGCAATAGAGAGTGGTTTACGAACAATTTTTTTCCTAGTACATTTCGGCAACTACTTTCATATGTATGTTAATACGTGCAGCGGCTTGTGCGGACGGAAGAAGAAGGTATTTGTCACAATTATAATTTTTACAGAGGAGAGTGTGTGAATGCTAATATTAAAAAAAATATATGCGTTATTAAATTAACAAAATTAAACGACACGCACACGAATGCCAAACGATTTACACACACATGGATAAGTTTACTGTAAGATTGTGTCATAGCGATGCCATGACGACTGTATGTACATATGTATATACCATATGGCACACAAATCAAAAAGGTACGTGGCCGAATTTCGACTAGCCGGCGATCTATAATGAAAATTAATTCTCATACCTTGAAAAAATTGTTTAATTTATCCGTAGTAATCATGTGAAGGTGGATTCCTTCTCATGATTCGTGCCAGTTCTTATTCTCACCGGGCTGATGTAAAAAATAGTGTAGATTCAATTCCTATACAAACTTATCTTCATATTTAACACTACTTATCCTAGACTCCAGGATAGCTGGAAGAAGGTTTTCTCAAAGGCCGGTAACGCATTTGCGAGCCCTCTGGTGTTATAGTGGTCCACGGGCGTCGGTAGTCACTTAGGTGAACCGCCTGCCCGTTTGCCCCTTGTTTTATAAAAAAAAAAACAATGGTTTATATTTGATATCCGACCTCCTCCGAGTTTCGGAAGGCACGTAAAACAGTGGGACCCGATTAATGTCACTTTGGCAGGAAACGGCACAGGACCGCAAGAAGTGGCGTCACTTGGTCTCCGAGGCCAAGATCCAGCTTGGGTCTATGCGCTATCGCAGTAAGTAAGTATTATATGGTGAAATGTTCTGTTTCTATATTAATTAGTATATTTATCGTCATTACTATTAAATTAATAATAACTAGATATAATATTGTTGTTTTAATATTGTTAATTAAAAGATTCTTTTTACAACATATATTTATTTTAAACTAACAGCTTTTCGTAGATAAAAACTTCTTTGTAATCCATTGAAACAGCAAGCAGATTTATTACATTTTGTACGTCTCCTTGATTGTTTTTTTTTCCTACTAATCTGTAAGGTGTAGTAATATCAAATATTTCATAAATAAATAATAATAATAAATAATTTCTCTAATACTTCTGTTTATTTAAGGCCAAAATAAAATGTAGCAGAGACAGCGGACAGTCGTAGACTTGATCGCAGACATTCGGATCTAGCAACTCGCTGTATGAATCGCTAACTTCGTTGGCGAAATCTTCCTCGTGTATGGGAGCTCTGAAAAGACATATAAATAAACGTAAATATAAAACTCAAATCAGAATTAGATTTAATATATTAAGAATAACTGAGCAACGAGACTTATTTTGTAAAATCTGAAAGTTTGTCAGCGCATTGTCTTAATACAGGTAAGAACAATGGGTCATGAAGTTTGAGTGATCGTTGCTTTGGCGGGTATATGACACTAGAGTAGTGATAATGTTACCATTTACGGTTTTCACACCTATAATGCTGTATACTTGCCAACGCTAACATCACTCAAACTTCATAATTGGCCATTGTTCTTACCTGTATAAGGAGCATAATGAAACATGTAAATTTTAAGTTTTCACACCTTTAGTGCCGTATAACTGCCAGAGTCACAATCGCTTAAACTTCAGAATGGGCCATTGTGATTAACTGCAGCGAATGCATGACGAAAAATGTGAATTTACATTTTTCATAACTCTAGTACCGTATACCTGCCAAAGCCTCGATCACTCAAACTTCATAATGGGCCATTGTTCTTACCTGTATAAGGAGCGTAATGAAACATGTAAATTTACATCTTTACACCTTTAGTGCCGTGTAACTGCCAGATGCTACAATCACTTAAACTTCATAACGGGCCATTGTTTCTACCTGTATAGAGACTGTTCCTACCTAACAAACTTTCAGCTTTTACAAAATAACGTATATCTGGCTGTTCAGGGACTCTTACTCCATAAATGATTAGATCGCATTTAGTTATATTATATTAATTCATCAAAAAATATATATGAACAAAATAATTATAACACTTCCTTATACTTCATTCACACATTCGTTTACAATATCAAAGTCAAAGTCAAAATCATTTATTCATATAGACTTTTTTGTCACCACTTATGTCTATTCTTGTCACCGCACATAATGTCATATGTGTAATATATATTCTTTTATTCGTAATTAAATAATTTGGCGATACGATTTAAAAGCTTAGCTTACAGGGGTTCATCGCTCTCTGCAGTGAGAAGAGCCCACAACAAACTCATTCGGGCAATTTTTTGTTATCACCATTTTCACGATATACTTAATTATTGCTACAAATGTCTTTACTAATATTATAAAGAGGAAAATTTTGTATTTTTGTGTGTAACGAATAAACTCAAAAACTACTGAACCGATTTCAAAAATTCTTATTCCATTAGAAAGCTACATAATGTAGCTGTGATATGCAGTGATAATTCACTGAGTAACAAAGGCTATATTCAGTACTAGATAAAAATAGAAATCCTTAGAAATTCCTATTAAAACCAACCCAAGGTGTAAAAAACTTCGCGATAAAATGTCTTTCATCGCATACGCTGCAAAAAATATTAATGATAGGACAAAACAATGTTCTACAATATCATAGAACATATAAATATCTACAAAAATTTCCGCGGGACCATATGTCTAACTATTGTAGTTATTTCAGTATTACTACTTTTTTACATTTTAAAAGTTGATTGAAAAGCCGATCGAAATCTCTATTTTCCCTCTACACTCCCGAGTTTCGGCACCAAAATTTTTACCCTAATAATTTTAATATAATTCCATGATGAACAGGTTTTATCTTAAGTATTGTAATTGTATCTCAACCTTCTTGATTTTTTTCCAAATCCAAGTATGGATTGTGAGAAAAACAATCCAAAATGGGACTTTTAATAATAGTCACATAATGAGGTGAACAGTATTTTGGCCCTTTTGCACTAGCAATGGACATATTTCTGAGTCCTAGTCCTCTTTCTCTCTCTTCATTTTCTACTATAATGTCTCCTGCAGTAGCTTTTTCAATAATATGTTGAGTACATTTATTTCCATTTATCCATTTCCTTTAGATATTTTCCACTTTTATGATTTCTCGGTCGTCGTCCGTTCGGTTTAATTCGGTCGTCATTCGCACTGTTAGTAACGTGCTAAAATTTTTGAAAAAAAAAAAATGGCTGTTGACAACCAACAGCCGAATTAATTTCATGATTATTGGAGAGTAATTTGGAAGTTACACCATAGCATTGCCAAACAAAATTAAAAATTTTCTGTTTTCTCCATTATCTGAAATAAAAAAAAGCTTTCTATTAACTAAATTAAAAGAATTTGTACATCTAGTTTCAGAAACACATTTTCTTCATCATTCTCTATAAAGAACCGGGCAGGTTGTACAGCAGTTTCGCATCCACTTCTGCAACCAAAACCTAGTTGCAAAGGTATAAAAGTGTGTCTAGCTATGGGCGTAATATGTTTGCAACAAATTTTGGATGCTAGGCCCAAAGTTCAATCTATAGGAATGGGACGTATGCCACCATCTTTTTTTGTAAACGCACACAAATTGACACCGTACAAAATGTTAGCAATTTCCGAATGAACTTTCACTGATAGCATAAGATTTGTTAGCGACGTTATGTCCTTCGAAAGAGCTCTGCCGGCTTGTACCAATGTCCCACAAACTAGGTTTTTAAGGTGTTGAGGTGAAAGGCCATCAAGACCTGCGGCAGAACCACTCTTAAAGGACATAATCGCCGCCAACACGTACTCATATTTTGCGTTAAGAAAAGTCACTTCTAAGCAGGATGAATCAAGAAAATGTGTACATAAGTTGATCTGCCGTAAATACCAAGTTATTGATATTATGGAGAGATTAAATTGGACTTTAATCAGAAATTTCAAAAATGCATCTTATCTTAAATTCTAATTAAAAAGCGTTTAATAATACATAAATCTTTATTTAATTTTTAATTATTTATAAAAATAAAAATAGCCTTTATTTCTACTAGAACCTACTTGTACAAATTTTATAAAGTTTTAAAACTAAACAAAAACATTTTAACTACATGACTAAATTTAAATTATACTTGAAAGTCAGGTTGTAGTCTGCGGCGTAGGTCTCCCCTAAAAGTTTCCACATATCTCTTATTTGTAACAATTTATTTATTATTTATAACAGTTGTTCTTATTGTGTGCCACCGACTCTGACACAAGCTCGACATCTTCTAATATATGCTGTTCTAAGCGTAGAGTAGCGTCTTGCGTAGCGCCTTTCAGTTGTCTTTAAAGCGGCTGTCTGCGTGAGTTTTCAAAATTTATTATGGGTTTTCAGTAGACCTCTACTTTGAGACAGCCCCAGTAAAAAAATCAACGGGATTTACATCAAGGGATTGTGGAAGCCACAAAATGGAACTTAAACGGCCAATTCATTTATTTGAATATGTCTCACCCAAGTGCGCAGTTACGTTTACAGAATGATGTGCAGGACTACGATCATCTTGGAACCAATTGGACTCCCTCACCTCTTCAGGCACCTCTTTCATTAAATTTGGTAGATAATTTTGGAGAAAATTTAAAGAACTTTGGCCAGATAAGTTTCCGGGCAATTCAAATGGACCAATGATCTTCCCTTTTATTATGCCAGTCCAGTTGTTTATTTTGAACTGGAATTTAAACCTCTCATCTCGCATTAGATGGGGATTATAGATTTGCCAACTGTGCAGATTTTATAGATTTGCCAACTGTGCAGATTATATGAGGAGGTCGGATATCAAATATAAACCAGTGCTAGAATGGGTCACCCATCTATCACCCGGTCGCAGCCAGAGAAACTAACTTATCGATCACTGATTAGGCCACGACCTCCTCAAAAGATTGTCTTTAAAGTCTGATTACAAACAGTAATATTACGTGATAACGCCAAACGCTCGGGCCGATCGTGTCTCTTTAACTTCTTCCGCGCTCTTGCTTGCACGCTAGCATGCGGAACGTGACAGTGAGTCGTATTTTTCGTGCGTGCACCTGGCGTTCATCGATTTATAAAACGTTATAACGTAAATGATTAAAATACTTATAAATCGGCACCCAATACAAAAATAAACTTTCTATCATGAAAATTTTGAACGGCTTACTTGGGAGCTTCTTAATGATCTTGACTATTTGTTTTTCAAAGCCCACCTCGAGCAACTTGTCAGCTTCGTCTAACACCAGACATTTCAGATTATCGCAGTTAAAGCTAGGAGTGTTTTCAAGATGGTCTATAATACGACCAGGGGTTCCCACTACAATGTTGACACCTAAAACATAATTACAAGACCACAGTAATACCCTTAAAGCGTAATACTCTCATAACAAGATTTCCCACATTGTATTTCTAGAACGCTTGTACTGAATTTAAAATAAAAATCTTTAATACTGTCTTGCATCACATATAAAATGCAGTAAAATAGAAGATAGAAAACGAATAATCATTAATTAATAAAGTTTTAATTAATATGAACAAAAATTAGGTATTAAGGAGATTCAGTAGTTAGTTTGAATTTTGTTTAACACATGCAGCTTTAGCTTGAGCCCAGATTGTAATGTACAATGATTAAATAATATAAATTGTAGTCTAATGCAGCAGTAGTGCTTACCTTTCTGTAACAATGCAGTTTCCTTTATTTTCTTTTCACCACCAACAAGAAGGCAGTATGATAAGTTTATATCAGTGAGCAAGTCTTTTAGCACCAGATATGTCTGCAGAGCCAGCTCCCTAGTGGGAGAAATAATCAAACAACCAACACCTGAAAAAATTCAAACAGTAACTTTTTGTAACCCCCCTCCCACTATGTTTTAAACATACATCAATTTTTATAAGCAATGAAATAAATTAGAAACATGGAGGAGGCTATGGCCAAAACAGTGCTTAGCATTGAGTCATTTGCTAGGTTAAGTAGCTCTTGCTGAGACCGGGTGTTGGATGGGTGACCCATTCTAGGGGCTAGTTTATATTTGATATCAGACATCCTTCATGTTTTGCAAGGCATGTATAAAAGTAGCTCCCAATTAATGTCACTGAGATAGCTTAACGGTAGAATGGATGGACTGAAATCTGCAAGGTAACAGAAACACACCTAAATATGACGTATCAAAGTATTAAAAACTACGCGAGCTCTCAGAAAGCTCAGGTTTTCTCTTCTCAAAAAATGCATAGCTAAAGAATTGATAGCATTGGTGCAATAGGTGTATATTGTGCAATATAACGTAATGTAATGTAATCTAATGTAAATTACTCACGCAAATTTCGGTTTTTCGATTGAAGAAAGTATCTGAAAATCCCCTTTATCCTTATTTTGACATATATTAAAGATTTTTTTTATTTTTTATAATTATATATTTTTATCTAACCTGGTACGGATATGCAGTGATTGACGATACTTGACTACCGCCAGCGATTCTTGATACTTGACCTTCCAATATCATGAGTCGAAAGGCATTCGGGATGCCCACAGACATGTGATATCCACTGCCATAATACGCTTTTCCTTCAACTCCCAAAATACATACAAGAAACACAATTATACAACGCATTTCAGCGGCACTTTTGAACTACTGGTAATATTAGAATTATCATTTCATTGCAGTAAATTACCTGAGTGAATCACTGTTGATAACAGATATCATAGCAATCAATATATGACTGGTATAGAACTGTTATCGGTCTAATGACTTCTTGCAATTATTATGTTACTATGTCTTAATACATATATGCTGCTGATAATAATTTAATCTCGTCTCCACTTTGTTTTACGCTCAGTCCGTTCGACGACGTCCACGGTCGAACACGCCGCCATGTCGTGCCTGTATCATCTGTCCGTAACAATTACCATATTTTTATGATGTCATGAATATATATCTAGAAGATATCATACCGCAAACTTCCTGGTAAGGCTACATTTAATGACCTAATTATTTAGGTCATTATAATATCATTATTACTATCTGTACCTTTTGTGATATTTTTATCACAAAAGGTACAGATAGTAATAATGATATTATACAGTATTCAGTTAAATTGGACATGTCAAGAATAAGCTGACGAAAAATTTCACAATTGGGTAATCTAGAATCATGTACTGAACCCATTGGATGCGTATCCGGTACGATGTCTTTTACACTCTGTATGTTTTTTTTAAAATATTAATTAAGTTAGTTTCATTTAGGATAATTGTTCTTGTTTTATCTATATATAGTTTAGCGAAATGTAACCAACATCTTTCAAATAAAAACTATATTTTCAGATCGACGACGGCGAGGGTATGAAGCGAGACGCGACCGTAGAAGACCTGGCGAAGATAGTAGAAGACCTCACGCGAATACACTAGTTGCTGTAAGAATACGCTAGTTACGTTAAGAATAAATAAAGAAATATTATTTCCTCCCACAATGTCTTTCATTTTCGACGTGATAACTTCTTATAAATCGATAAACGCCGGCTGTACGCACTAATAAGTGTCACGTTCCGCCGAGCGTGCAAGCGATAGAAAGGCGTGATCGACCTAAGCGTTCGACGTTATTACATAAAATTATCGTAATTCGACTACAGACAAGTAGTTTTTTTTTCTATATGTTCTAACCTGTGAATTAAATGGTTGAACCAATAGGCATGATGACAGTAATCAGAAATCACTTAAATTATGTATTTATCTGATGAAATAAGATGCATAAAGCCTATCAAAGGTCTTTCTTTATATATTGCGGGCGAAATTAATAGAGATTAACAATAAAGGAAACTACAAAACAACAATCCCCATGATCACTCGAACACCAGAGCGTATGACGTCACATATCAGTATGGAGATTAGACTACAGGGAGGACTATCTCAGTGTATAAGTGTCCGTCGAAATACGAAGATAAAGGGGGCGCCACATAAGAATAAGGAAGATTTTGAAGGTTTTATTATAGGTCAATTCATGCAACATTCATACCATACCGCGCGAGTTCTGGAAGGCTATTGGTAAACTCATTTTTGGTGAATCTCCGAACGATAATTTGCTGTTTACAAAAGGCCACTTTTTCAACCAGCCGCTCATAGAAGATGGTTTTCCTTATATTCTAATCTCCATAATTATCAAAGCGTTCTAATAATCGTAGACTAAAATGTTCTTTCAGACGTTCGACACTTGACGTGACGCTTTATGGAACGCAATGATAAAATAAATGACGTCATGACGAGTTCCAGTGTTCTAGATGGAAATTTAAACTTTAATTTGATTTTTTTAAACATAAAAACGTTAATTTCTGTAGAAGATAAATTTTTGGCAATAGTTGATTAGAGAACATCACAAACGTATTTCTCAAAGTTTGTCATCATGCCTATTTTGAATCCTTTAGTGTTTCAATCGCAATAGGTGTCGGTGCAATCCTTGATAATCCTTGTTGTGTGACGATGTTTTCTAGAAGCGCTAGTGGGTAGAGATAGTGGGGGGGTAGGGATATAAGGAAATTAAAAAAAAACACCATAAATAACTTCCCATTTTTAATAAAAAAAAGGCAATAATCACAGTTCTGGAATCAAAATATACAACATTCCTTAAAATTCAATTGTAGGTAATAATTATATTAATACCAGTGGTGACCCCATCACTAACAATAGTTGTTCAACAATCGAATTAGACGTTGCCGGTTATAACTACACACATAAATAGATATTCCCTTTAACTCATATTCTAATTTCATTCTAAAAATGCACGCCACTCCAAAGTATTCACGTCTACATCCAAAATAGTGTGGAGATGCATTACACGCAAGTCACTCGTCAATATAATTGGCGTTTAGATTTGTAGGGAGCCCAATAGTGACTTTTGCCCAATACTTAAGCGCGTCAGAAAACCATATAGGGAGATATCCTTGCACTCTGTAATGTGGGATACATCACAGAGTGCAAGGATACTTCCATCAAATATGAACTCTTAATATATGGGGGTCGTTATTGGACCCTTGTAGGATCCTTAGGAAAACTTGAATGCGTGAGATTAAAGAAAAGGTAAGTTAATTACTTGAAGATAAGTCTACATATCAATAATTTGACGATTTAAAGGGGACATAAGGAAACGTGACCTTACCTTAACACAACTTAACACAACTTTTCGTTTCTGCACTTAATCTTAGTAATCCAATAGCTCCCCACAACGCTTTAGTGACTACAAATTTAACATCGCTGTAGTATTAGTAGGGGACTACTAATACTTCAGACCCTTTACTGGTGGGTTGATTTTCGGCATCTATGGGGAAGGTGCTATCTAAAGTTTTATAACAAGTTGAATTCATTACTATAATATTTTTGTTTCAGAGAGGATGCGGCGGTGGCCGGTATGTTGAGCATTAGCGAGCAGCGGTACGAAGCACCTTCTAGAACGTTTGGACTAGCAGTTGAGACTCCCCAGCAGACAACTGATACTTCTAGGGTGGAAAGGTAAGCGGCAAGATTTGAGTATCTCAGGCAGTACAGCAGATATGGGCCTGGGTACATTGAGGACCATCGCAACATTATTTTTTTCTTACTTTCAAGTTTTGGCAAATTTACGTGTTATTATGAATAATACCCGCATGCACGAAAAGGCGGGACTCATTGCCACGTTCCGCCTGAGCTGAGCGCGCAAGCGAGAGGGCGGAAAAACGATAGAGATCGAGATATTGATCTAAGCGTTTGACGTAATCACGTAAAATAATCGTTCGCAAACCGACTTTCCAAACAGCCAATGTCTTTTATTTTCTATTTTATTACCAATATTGTACATTAAATATTTTAAAAGTATATACAAAATTATATATTCTTCTTACAGATGGAATTTCCGAAAATATAAATAATCTGCGGACATAGACTTCTTTTTGTATTCACGTTTACAAACTTTTTTAAATAACTCGATTGTGAATAAATCTTAGTCCATATTATTAGAAAATCGAAAGTAAACAGTAGAACAACCCTTAAATACCGTTAGGTCAGTTCAGTCTAGTCATGAATTTCCTATTATTATTTTGAGCCTACTTTTTCCGCTGCAGGGCAAAGGCCTCTTTACCCTTTCTCCATGTTTCTGTCTGAGGCAGTGCGTTGCCTCTGTTACAATGATCTAAGTTATGTACCTATTTAGGTCAAGTCGCGCGTATATTATTGTAATTATCAGTTTAGTCTAGAACATGTTCATTGCCGCATGCTATTCCTTTTTTGGGTCAACAGCCACAGCGGCAGTCGGTCCCGGTCTCGGAAAGCGGCCAGCAGCGCCGATGACGAAGACTATGGCGAAGAGGACGTCATCAAGGAGGTGCATCGGGACGAGGAGTACGGTACAGTATCTGGTGCTCTTTAAAGTACGGGAAAGCGTCACGATTTAGTGTCCTTGAAACAAAGTAGGTGCATTGAGAACGTATTCATAAAATGAAATAAATACACGAACGCATGGAGTTTCTGGAATTTTTGAATTTCGTAGAGGATTTTTTATGTCTACCCAAACGAAACATTTTATTCTTGTCTCTAAAATTATCGGGTGGAATTATTGGTGTCTTTTATTTCGAAAATATTTAAGATAACGTTTTTACGCTTTTTACAGTATATCCGTCGTTGGAGATGAGTTCCGACGAGGACGAAGACTGGTCGACGCGCAGGAAACGAGCCCCGAGGAACAGAACGGACAGCAAAAGTAAACCGGACAAGTGAGTTCGGTCGCCTCGCTCGTCTGCGGCTCCTCCCCTTTCGCGAAAGGCTGCTGGAGATGATCAGTTCTTCCGTTTACCTAATTCTCCTGCGCCCGCAGGGACGAGTCGTGGTCGCCGCGCGCGCGCTGCTATAGCAGCAGGTAATCATGAACTAAAAGGAATTATAAGGGTCGTTGGTAAATTTGGTCGTCTGAACTATTCATTCAAAGTGCAATATTTGAATGTAAAGACAACATACGGGAAAATTTCCTCGTTCAGAACCGCGGCCGGTGCGACCTGGGACCTTTGTCGTTTCGAAAACGGACATCCTGTTGTAGCATGGCGGGTGTTTTTAACCGCAAACGGACGCGTGTATGCAGCTAGTGAACGGAGCGAGCGACCCATAGCGGCAAAGGACGCAACGCTTACTGCGGACGGCCGCCTACTGCTCGGAGAGCGCGCAGTACCGTTTGTCTCGCTACGTTATAGTCACGAACACCGGTCTTGGCATTTTTTGTTAATTGCTTTCTTTTTCACCATTATGCCTTAATCATTTCTTTGTAAAGCGTTGAGTAGAAAGTATAAATAAGGTGTCAATAAAGTCTTTATTTCAATAAGATTCCGTGTAAGATCTTATCCGCAAAAATTAAGTCATTTTCTTTTTCCTTATACGTAGCAAGTTCCGACAAAGCTTGTAAAAAGTTCATAATTCTTTATGATAATTTCTATTTTAAGGTGCAATCTTGAATATATTTTATATTAAAGTTATATCTTGATTATTTTATATTTTATTGTTTAAATATTTATCAATATTATGTTTGTTAGGAAAAATAGTCACCTTTATAAAAAAATTGTGATATGCATAATAGGCAAACTAGAATCAGGAATAAACTCGTGATTCCGTTTTGCGCCTGGGCAGGGTACAGAAATTGTTTTTGGACGCCAGTACAAATAAATTTCATTAATACCGGAGCCACACATAGGTAGCTAAAATTGTTTATACATTTTTGTTCTTGATGACAATAAAAAATCTATAAACCTTTGCGCGGCTACGCAAGTCTCCGGCCACACTACATGATCATTGAAATGATTATTCAAATGAAGCTATGTCTGGCTGGCTCCGACATAACAGAATTTCAGATGCTATATAAAATGATTAAATTAAAACAACATATTAAAAAAACACGCTTATTCGCATCGCAAGGCGTATTATACAGTCGAAGACTATATTAAATGTATAGCTGCTTCCAGTTGAATCGCTCCATCTTAGTACTATAGGTTAAGGTGCAAAAATGTAATGTAAACTCAGTTTTGTAAGAACTCGTTTTAAAAGAGTGGGTAACGAGTTTCTTGTTGATTCTACTCGTGGCTTGACTCTTCCGAATCAGTAGCTGTAAAAAATATTTAACGATTCAAAAGAGCTTGTTTAAGTCTACTCGAATAAAATATAATTTGGATTTGAATAAGTCTTGTCTCGGTCGGTCGGTATTAATCATCGATAATGACACCAAAGAGTAAAATATTCAATTTGACAAGTCTATTACAATTTGGTTGTTGACATTGACATTTGACACGTTTTAAAAGCAACCACAAATTATGTACTGTTTGTAAACAAAACTGTTGCAAATTTTTTTGAAAATATTAAAATATATATTTGAATATTTCTTAACACATGTTTATATAGAACCAGGAACTTAAATAAGGTTACGTGATAATGATATCGGATTTTGCAAAGGAAAAAGTATTTTGGACTCAACGAATGAACTTGCGTTTAGTTAAGTTTATCGAGAAAAGGCCAAATATCTGGAATCCCAAACATTCAAAGTATACATCAGTTAGTCATAGAGACAGAGTTTACAGAGAATTTGCAGCAAAATATGGCAACGACTTTACTGGTCAAGCTGTTAAAGAGAGGTGGACAAATATTAGGTCAACCTTTGCTAATCATTTGAGAAGAATGAAGACTAGTCTAGGGAATGGGGAGGTTAGTATAAACAATTTAAAGCCTCAATAGCTCAGCACTAGAAGGGATGAACCGAAACCCGCTAGGTACCTTTCCACTAGGTTATTGTTGCACCCCTTTCTGACAAAAGCTTTAAATGCATGAAAAACAACTACTTTGCTTTAATCCGTGAATTAATACGAGGGAAAATCGGTGTAATGCTGCAACCCGAGAGCTACACCACCAAATCCGCCACCAAAGCACAGCACTACACTGACTTTCCGATGTACCTCAACGCACGTTTCGCTTCGACACAGCTGCACCGTCAGGAGACAGGCTCTACAATGGTTATTCGTAAAGACTCGTCAAGCAAAGTAGTTTAGTTTTTTATGCATGTCATGGATTTCCGCAAAGTAGCACCTGATTCTATCAGTTATTAAAAGCTTTAAATTTAAAATTAGTATCAGGGAAAATTAGAGATTCCGAAAATATTGCTAATATTATTTTAAATAAAAAAATTGTGAATGCATTGCATGTGATTTTAATATCTTAACCACAATTATAAATATTATTAATTTGATTAATAAGTATTATTGTTAATTTTCTATTCCTTTGAAGAATTAATGTTAATTGATATCCTATTTTTGAGATTAAGAGCTCAATATGTATCTCACGATAATAACTGTATAATTATAATTAAATTTTATGTCCTAAAATCAAGTTCTAAATTAATTTTTAAGTTATAATAGTATAGTTTAATGAATCTATTTTAAAATATATACATATATGTAATTATATCTCTAAAAATCCTATGTTAATAGTTGTACCTGTGAAATAACAATAATCTAATTTTAATATTATATTATCATAGCAATGGTAAAATGGAAATATATTTTAAGATTTTTAGTACTTTCAGGAATACCAGGTTAATTGGCATTTATGGGATGCCTGTCAATTTCTAATAAAAGTTAGCAAAGGGGTGAAAAATAATACAAAAAATTTTGATGTAAGTTTAAGTACCATTTATTTATTGACACATGATAAGCACAATTTTAATATTACTTCAAAAAAGTTGTAAGGTTTATAGCACTTCATCTTTTAAAACTAATATATTTTGAGCTGCTGACAAAAAAAAAAATTTAACATTTATATTTCTCTTAAGCATTGATATGACCAATGATAACTGTTTCAAGAAAAAAAAAATTTCAGGATGAACTGCTGCAACATGAAGATAATAATTGTCGCAGTGAAGATGAATATACTATTAATCAAGTAGCAAATGATCCCAACACCAGGTGCCAAAATATAGCTGAAAATTTAGTTAAAATATTTAGACGACAACAAAATGGTGTTGATGTTGGTTTAGATAACTCCAAATATGCTAAAGTGGGAAAACTTGTGACAGCGAAATTAAGTAATATGAACTCTTTAGAAGCATCAAGAATGTCAGAAAAAATTCTCAACATATTATTGTTTTACAATCAAGACAACTCCTTAAATCCAAATAATTTTAAGACAGAGTATACATAATTTTTAAGTAAGGGTTTTAAATATAGTAATCATTGAAAACACATAAAGAATTTATTATTGCATATAAAATATTAACCAGTTAGAAAAATATTTATAGTAATAAACAATGTAAAAAATTAAAGAGATAATGATGTATACCTTATAAGTATTTGTATATTGTAAGCAAGATTTATGTAAAATAATGGCAAGAATGATCCTGGTTTTTAAAATGGACCTTTGAATGGTGGTGCTTTCTAAGATTTCATACAGAGTAAAGAAAAGGAATAGTACGGTTGTATAAATAATACTACTTATGGAATCTAGAGAGAAGAGTATTTGAGGGTCTACAAAAACTAAACTATGGAATTATGATAATACTGTATTTCTAATAGTACTAGTTCATAAAAAAATTGTCCTAACGATAATTCTTTTAAACTGCACTAGCTGCTAACATTTAATTCTCAGCAGTATTCTTGCAATTTCTGATAACGTATGCAAAAAGTTTCGTTTTATATGATTTGTCAAAAATCAACCGAAAAGTAATTAATGTTTACATTGATCTTTTGCATTTTATTTAGGTATTATGAGACATTGCTGAATATAATGTGTTGATTAATGGAACAAGTTTTTTAATCTTAGCTGTAGACAAAGTAGTAAACTACCTGTGGCTGTTTTTTGCATTAGTCTTGTCATTGTCAGTGTCACTCAAGACCAACAATCGACAAACGTCAGTCTGATCATCTGATGACAGTCATGAATGTTCATCAATCACTATAAATTCTATATATAACATAATTCGAATTCTCAACTCAAAAAAATAATAATGTGTACATAATTCCCCTATGTTTGATATTTTCTTATAATGTGTAATCTAATTTATATTAATTTTACTAGTTTTAAGTAATCTTAGAACATTCTTTGATACCTAGAGTATTTTTATAATCAAGATAATTATGCAATTGTATGATGGTCAAACGAACCAATTATTAAATATAGAAAACCCTCGGTTCACTGAATATGTCAAGGCAAAATGGGATGAAATACACTCTAATACAAGCGTTTTCCGTTATAAAATTGATAACTCTCTAAAAGAGCGGTTTATAGATAAATATATAATTCAGGTAATTATAATATACAAATTCATAATGAAATATATTATAGGCTTGTAACAATAATGCGATGACTAATTAGATACCAACTAAATAAATGAATAAATATTTACATCTTTTAATCAGAACACTTAACTTTAAGTTATTCTTGTACTCTTTAATATATAATTATTGCAGCTAAACCCTAATAGAAATACTAAACGAAGAACACCAGAGCATATCACTAACATTTGCCAACAATTTGACGTAAACAAGTTTAACTTCACAAAAGTATATAATGAGGAGATATTGTTTTCATTTAAAGAGGAAAATAATGGTAATATTTTTATATATTCAGTTGACGTTTTTCATAATATTAAAAGACAGTTGACATACTAATTAATTATAAAAAAAATAGTCGAAACTTATGATAGAATAAAAGAATTATATATTACGTCTGATTAATCCAGCATTTATAATCCTTTACAACAGTTTTTTAAATAATTTTCAGATGATACTCATAAGTTAATTGTAAACGTGAGCCCAATATCACAATATCATACTCTGCTGTGCCCGTCAATACAACAATGTTTGCCACAGGTGATCACAAAGCAAAGTTTGCATTTGGCTCTCAATTTCATGTTTCTAGCACAAGACTGGTAAGTGTGGGGAAGTAAAGTCATGGTACCAATTTATGGACAGAAATTTAAGGATGAAATTGAATAAAAAAGGGTTAGTTTATGTTTGAGGTCCGTTAGTCAACAAACCCTTATAAATTTGCTCATTCCTTTTACAAGGTGCTCCCCCCCCCCTTCGCGGAATTACCAAACTTGAAATTTTCCATGCTGATAGGACATGCTAAAAACTCATTAGGAAAATTATTTTGTGTGAAATCAGACAACAACTTGAATTTAAAATGTTTAAAAGGTAATTTCCAACATTGTTGTCTGATGAAATCCAAAGTTATTTGACAAATTCTTTTATCAAGTATCAGATACTGGATCCTTTCATATAAGTGTGTCTTGACGTCTGAACCACATTTTATTATACAGGGCTTAGAGATATTAAAATATGCATGCTTAAAATGTTGAAACCTTATTTCTTTTTTGGTTTGGTTATTTATAATGTATTACAGCTTTACCTACTTTTAACATTTAGTGATATGAGAATCGGGTTCAACAGTTTATGTGCCCTGGCATCTGTAAATCATTTACACTACCATTTACTTTTTGAAAAAAGCAATCTGCTTGTGGAAGAAGTGGTAACTATTATAATATTTCATTAATTGTTCATTTTAAATAGAACTGGTGTGTTTTTTTTGTGCACCAGCATCTGAATTTTTAACTATCACTTACCAACTTAGTTGTTTTTAAAATTTAACTTGTACAAAATCTTTATGCACCTACAGTATTCAAATTTTTAAATTGCAATTATATGAATATCGATGAGTAGAATTACTATTACTGTTTTAGAAATGTGTACTCATAAAAGGAGAGCTATATTGCTTGGAAAATTATCCAGTGCCCGCATTTTGTTTTGAAGTATCACAGGATGCAATAAAAGTTGATCAAATATACAAATTGTTTGAATTTTTTCTACAAAAATCAATTGCACATAATGTCTTAATCACTAGAAGAGATTGTACTTCGAAGGGAAATGAGTGGGGTAACGCCCCAGTGAGGGTCTTTATTTGGCCACGAAAAAGCAGTTCAGGTGCCAAGCATTTGGCAGCTTTCAATGTTGCTGTGTGCGAATTAAGTGGGTGGTTTCCAGTTTACAGTGAGTTATCTATCCTTGTAATTAAATAATATGTTTTTTTTTTAATGTACAATTTTTAATTGTTATCTCATGTGGTCCCAAACCAATGAGTCAAGGAGTTATGGTTCGTATACAAATATGTAGATAGAGTAGGTTGTAGTTTAATCAGTGGTCAGCAGTCAAGCCGATCGCTTGGTTAAGCAGATCTTACCTTGTACAGGCGATTGATGGGTGACCCAATCTAACACTGGTTTTCAAATATCTGACCCGATTGTTGTCACGGATTACATCAGACTGTAGACCGGGGGAATTCCCTTAGTCGCCTTCTACGACATCCGTGGGTAGGGAGGAGTGGCGATATTCTAAGCCGAGCGCCACACGGCAAAAGTAAAACATTGGTTCCCAATTAATGTCAGTGAGTGAAATTGTGGCTATTGTGGGGGTTCCTGGGTTGACGTCATTGGGCAGTCGATCTTAACTCGTCCGACGGCCACATCTTCTGCAATTTAAGTGTTCCAGGATAGAGCTAGGTAGAAGACGAACATAATTAATTAACGTGTTATATTTAGTTCTAAACCAGAAGGCTCGCAGATACGTCGCCGGCCTTTAAGCATTAAGTATAATTTTTCATTTAGAATCCCAAAGTCGTGTAGTTTTAGGAACGTCGGAGCTGATGCGGCCTGTCCTAGCATGCACTTTAAGCCGCAGAAAGGAGAATATTAAGCATTCGAATATAGAGAGAGCCACGAATTTCTTAGCATTCTATGGATTCGGATGCCGGGTCCATGGCGTTGCAGAGGAAGGAACCATAGCGGTGCCCGAGACTTGTGACCTAGGTGTAGGTTTAAGAGCGCGCTCTTTATAGTGACCACTAACAGTCACCTTCACTGCCAGTGTTCCCTCCCCTGACAAGCCAAATCTGGTGTGATATGATCCTATTAGTGCGGCTTTAGATGTCCTTTCTAATAATGAACTTATATTAGTTCTTGACAAGTCTTTTAATAGGTTGTAAAGGGATTTTGCTGGTATACCCCTCACTCCTATTGCGTAAAAGCTGGTTACAAAACCAGCTTACACGCAGTAGAAAAGGTTGCTATTTTATTACAGGTTGTAATTCATTGACATAATTTTCCTGTAGTATCAACGACAACTAGAAAGAAGGAAAGAAAGAACGAAAAAAAAAGAAATAAATTTATATTTACTGGAGCCTATTAAATACTATAGTGTCACAAAACCACTTCATCCCTACTATAAATTGCAGTAAAACCCAAGTGACCCAAATAAATAGAAGTGCAAATAAATCAGCGGAAAATGTAACCCCTGCAAAGAACAATGCAGCACGAAATCTCGCTAAGCTGCCTAATCCTTACGTCAATACTTAAGCTCGAACAATAAATAAAGTAGAGAACGTAGTTGAAATACTTCCATCTTTTTTATTGGAAAACCGATAAATTTTAAGACTTGATAGTTTCACGATAGAAAATGATGGAATCAAACAGTAAGTTGCGTTGTTGACACCCTGTCATCGATCTATATATTATAAGTTATAATTATAATTTAAATTATAAAAGAAGTCGCATTGACTTATCTTCAGTAAACGGTCCATTATAATCTGTTTTAAAAGTCTGTTGCCAACATGATAAACATGATATAAGACGAACGTTACTGGTCAGTCGTAATGGTGACATCAACGTAATGTCTTTAGAACAGTGCTACCATACTTGAGAATTGTGTTAACAAATGCTATTGGTGGTCGTTAAGATGGCAAAGAGTTAAAAGATGTGGGTGCCTATAAAAGCAATTTGTTATATTTATTTATGTACTCCAAAATTACAAAGTAAGTGGAACTTCTAAAATATTTTTACAAAAATAGACTTGTAAACATATTTCACAAGTTCCACTTACGTTAAGTTAATTATATCTAGGAGTATTCACTTAGGTCATTGAGGCCAATAAAGATGAAAGTGCAACCACGTCTTTGTATTATTTATCACCAACAATATATACAAGAGCGAAAGGTCACGTAAAGCGAAATCTGGAAAACCGCAGAGCGTACAAGGAATTTGGTACCTAGTTTATAGTTAGTTTATCTCCGCAGAAAGAATTTTTCTATAGGGCCAAATTAAGAAGGTCTAAGAGCTCTCGGAATTGTACGCGAACAAAGTCGTGGATAACAGCTAGTGGTCTGTAATTAGCGCCATGCATCTTGGTGTTTTTATAATTAGAGGTAGCGCCATGCTTGTAGCCGAATTGGGCCGGCGCGTCCGGGTACCAGTACCTCTTTCTAACATGAGATCGGCGTGAAGTGGCGGCAATGCTGTCACGTCTAGTGATGGTGTTAAAGATTATTTGGCAGCATTTATCTAGTGGCTAAACAGCCTCCGACGGGTTTGGTTTAAATAATAAAAGCAAGCGCAGAACACTCGTTTCGCGCAATCGAGTGATGAACTTTGGTTGGCGCTAACGAGAATATTAGATCTAATATATGGCACAGCATCGCCAAAATAGTAAGACGAGCCACTCGCCCGCAGCGTGCGGTCCCAGGCGGCGCTGGCGAAGCAGTGCGCGCGCTGCGGGTGGCAGCGCAGCGCGCACACCGCGCCCGCGTGCATGCGCTGCAGCTTGCGCGGCACGAACTGCAGGCGCAGCTTGTGCACCTTGTAGGTGCGCTCCGCCTGCGGGCACATCGCGCACTCACAACGCGCAAATAAGGCTAAATGCGCGAACATGAGTTCCAATTTCGACAATCTGACGAATTAAGCGTGACATAAGAAAATGCGATAGTCACAAAGTCGTAAAAATAAACGTTCACTCGTTGCTTGTCAAATATTCTAGCGTGATTATTTTGAAAAAAAAATCTATAAGGATTACGGTAGATAAAATATAATGTAACGATTTTCTCAAGGCAATGCAACCAAAACCATCATAAGCTCCTAGAGGGCACACTCCAGGCATCGTTGACATCACGACCTTAGCCTTAACCGTTTTAGGATTTCGCACCTCTAAAGGAAAAAAGAAATCCTTATAAGATCACTTAGTTGTCCGTCTGTCTGCCAAGACCCTTTTTCTCATGAACGGAAAAACCTACAAAGTTGAAAAAAATACTAAACACTGAGACCTGTGGTCCATTGAACCTGTGAAAAAATTAACCCTCCAAGTGAACACAATCAAAAGATGTCACCGATTATGTCATTTTTCCCATACATTTGCAATCATACATTGGGAATCAAAACCTATAGGGACCTCCCGTTGTCCTAGAACCATGAAATTTGGTAAAAAGAAATATCTCGTAACACAAGTGTAGGAAAAAATCCGAATACTGTAAATTTATTTTTGCATCAAAGTCCGGGGACCGAAATTTGCTCTGCTCGGGTCTACTTCCGTCGCCTCTCGCGTCAGAAGAACCAATCCAGGTACAGTCACGAACTGGGCGCGCCCACCTGCTGCGTCTCCAAGTCGTACACCCTGACGGAGCAGTCTCCGTAGCCCACCAGCAGCTTGCCGAGGTCGGCCGCCAGCCCCAGCGACAGCGCGGCCGACCTCTCTGCCGACAACGAACCTTTTATCGCTCTCTCGCTACGGAGGGACTACTAAGTTTTCGGCTATTCCATTCGAGTTTTATTCGACCCAATTTGGACGTTTAAAGGTAAAACTTCTGTTGTTCTACTCCCACATCGTGTTCGTTATACTGACAGATGCGTGTGGTGCGGGGTGTGTGAGAATCCTAAGTTATTATTAAATACTTATGACAGGCGCACATTTTAAAGCGTCAATACAAAGAATCCTTCGTTTTTATTTATTCCATTAAAAAGAAAAGTTACAAATTAATATAACTTTTTTTATATTTATTATGCCACAGTGTCTTTAGAATTTTGATTGAAATATATTAATTAGATATACATTATGTATTTATAATGAAAAGTGGCCAATAGCGTGTCTAGATACACTTATATAGAAGGGTTCCATATTCAATAAAAGTATTTGTTAAATAACTTCAAATAATTATTAGATATCGTCCGATTTCACTGGTATAATTTTCCTAATAATTTTTTAACATGTCCTATCATCATGGGCAATTTCAAGTCTCCACATCTCATAGTTTAGAAATGCCAGCGGGGGGGGAGGACCACTTTGCGATTGGATAGGCGGACGGACGCACAGTCCATCTAATTTGGTAAACGTTTAAACTTTAAAATATTTATTAGTCAGCATTAGGACTAATCTGTGGGTACACGTAATCTTACGCTGCGTTCACACGGCGCATGACTCGGTCGCTATAGGATCATTTTTCTCTGCTGCCTTAAAGCCGAACGCACGCTTTCACGCGTGCATTGGGCTTTAAGGCAACAGAAGCGTGACGCCGTGCCACCGGCCCCGGAATGAAGATCTTTCTTTGCGATGGATGAGGTTGAGCCTACGCTCTCACCTTTCATTCCTCGCCAAACACTTTCCACCTGCATGTGCCTTCCCACAATTATGTCTGTGTTTATTCACTTAGATCCTTGAGACCAAGAAAATACAACCACGTCGTCATATTATTTATGACCAACAACCAACCTACTTGATATCACTTAGTTGAATCATGGCAGCGATTGCATATTTGATTTTCATGCTGACCAAATACTGAACAAAAAACACAGTTTAATTACTTACCAATAATACTTGTTTGAAAACAGCAATTACTGTGAAAGTACGTCCAATAACACTCTTGTATTTCGCAAACCTTTTGTTTTGAAAACCGACACAAAAAAGGAAATTCCATTTTGTCAAATGTCTGGCTGCGCTAAAAGGATTTTCGTGCAGTTCCCAGCTCGGATATTATTTTTTTTTGGTGCCGGCACCTCCGGAGCGCCACATTTATCAAAGTCAATCAGATACACTTTTGGGTAACGCGAGAAGATTTTTCAATCGATTCACAAGTTTGAAGCTTTCATGGTGCCTTTAAAGCTCATTTAATTATAAGTGCATAAAGCTATATTATTAGATGATGTAGGGAAGATACTATATAATAATATAGGGTTTAGGCCACCAGAAACTCTCACAAACCGAACGAAACGTGACAACAATACCATCACTTGACGTGACAGCATTGCCACCACTTCACGCCGATCTTATGTGAGAAAAAGGTATTATATTTATTTCCTTGCTTCAGCTCATGACGACTACTTCAAGACATAGATCTCCTTAATTGATTATACACAGTGATTGAGTTTGCGTGTCTTGCATCCAGCGAATTTCACGACCAGGCACATATCGTCAAACTATGGGGAGGACTTCCGGGGAATCGCCCATCATGTCAAAGATACTATTCCAAAACCTGCAGTTCTCATCATTAAGGGGTTCGTCGTTCCGCTCGTTGTCACTGTACTGTACTGTACACTGTAACACATATATCGTATTCATTCATTTAATATTCACACCTGTCTTTGAAAACCACCACTTAATCATTAACTATCTGCGGCCAACACTCGTGTTATATGCTCCGTAGCTATTATTTCGAAGGCAGCTCTAAAGAGTTGCGGTTTGTCAACGTCTGGCTGCACTTAAAAGATATTCGTGCAGCGTTCAACTTCTGCGCTAAGTATAATTTACAAACTAGCAGTTTCGGACGACCTCATTCGTAACGGTCAATCGAGGAAATTTGTAGCAAATTAAAAGACTATTTTATTTAAATATTAGCTATTTTATTATTGTATTGTTAAAAGCAGTGTATTAGAGATGAGTTATCTGTTCTGTATCTTGAGGTTATTTATAGCTGCGTGTGCCCGAGTGTGCGTGTATGAATAGGTGTGTGCACAGGCGTGTGTGTAGAGAGAAAGAGAGGGAGAAAAGAAAAGAGAGAGAGAGAGAGAGAAAGAAAAAGAGAGAGAGATTCTTGAGAAAAGGTATATAAAGACTTAGAAATCGAGATAGTGTTGGTGAAATCCGAGTTCGGACGCGATTACCGTTGGAGAACTTCAGCGGCCCTTATATATAACATGTGTGGTAAAAGATACAGAGAAAGCTTATACAATGAGATGTTTTACTAATTCTCCCTCTCTCTAACAAACTTTTGAATTTATTTATAGGCATACAACACAAAACCACGTGACATCACTAGTCGTAATGAATAAAGACGCATCTCTGAAACTAATTGCGACCGAAACGCTAAATCTTTACGTATTTCGCATTCTTGTATTCTGTAATTGCATATCACGGTTGCCAACGAGTGTTAAATTTACACCGTCTCTTACGCCGATTAAATTGGCTTACAGATATTATTGTACCGGCATACGGTTATTTTGTACAACGTAGCGATAAATGTTGTTATAAAATTTATTATTTAATTGCTTTCATTGCTTTATGATATTTTATTGCAGTATGATCATATGTCAACGTCAAAAATTCTTTATTCACTTTTGCATTTTGTCCTTCTGCTCTTCCTCATGAGCTCGCTACGAAACGATGCCGCGCCGGTAACTGGTAGCAAACTTACTAGCGTAGTTTCGTAGTATCAATATAGCGATCATACTAGCGTAGTTGCGTAATAATAATGTAGCGAGCATATTACCGTATTTGCTTAGTAATAATGTAGCGAGCATACTACCGTAGTCGCGTAGTAACAATGAAGCGAGCGTGCTAACGTAGTTGCGTAGTACTTAGCGTAGCATTGTGTCGTAGTAGTGTCTTCTACTCAAGCGTTGTAATTTAGTAGCGTAGTGTCATAGTAGAACTGTAGCATAGTTACGTAATTTCTTAGTAGCACCATAGTAATTCTACCATCTTGGTGCAAAAAGTTCCAATTAAAATTTTAAAACTCAACCTAAACAGGGTAACACACCGTTTTTATAAAAAAAACCTTAATTACAGGTCGCCATATAACTCCAAATAACGTTTTTGCAATAATAGCCGTCTCATTTTAATACAAAAGGAATCGAGAGCGTTATAAAACATGTCATATTTGACACTAGAGCATTTCGGACGATCGCAATAAATCAGCAATACAGCTCGATTGCTTCCAATCACGTGAAAATATGTAAATTAACATTTATTTAAAACCTCCACCTGTCTGGCGTAAATCAGTACAATGGTAAGCGTTTTAAATGCTTACTAACAAAATCGAATAAAAAATACAGGATAGAGGTAATTACTCAGCCACTGATGGTTTTGCCGGTGTTTCATAAACGATAAAAGTTAATAGTAATAATATAAACATATACAGGACTATATGACACACGGACGTCTGTTCCTAAGGTAGACAACTTGATGCCTATGTTATAGGTAACAGACGCCTTTTATACATATTTTTTTTGTACAAATAATTAATATATATACATATTTATAATACACCCAGACTCGAATCGGGAATCGAACCCACGACCCCTGGAGCAGAACGTAGGGTCACTGCCCACTGCGCCAACGGGCCAGTCAAGCTGAATATATGATTTATTACTATTAAGTTGTTTACTAATAAATTTTCCATTTGCTTGTTACATAACATCAAAATATCATTATAGCAGAATTACATTTATATAAGATCACGTCACACTAAAATAAATTGGTATTCAAGATATATAAGATGTGAAATTTCATGTAATTTACGTTGAAGTCGGTACTGAGCCAAAAAGGTTCCCCGCTAAAACGATGCAGAAGGTACCGACTCCGAAACATGAGTAGGTGTCTACTAAATCGTATGAAAGTATTATATAAAGTACACTGAATGAACTAAAATGACTAGTTATTTTTTGCTTATCAGTTCCTTGGTGTTTTTTATTTTATTTACTAATTTTGGTTGGTTGGATAATGATATGTTATGGCGATTCTTGAGCAGTACGTTTAATAAAACTCAGTGCTCAAGAATCGCTGGACCCATTTTTATGAAATTTGTATGTGACCACCTGTGAAGTATGGTCTAACAAACAAAAAAAAGAATCATCAAAATCGATTTATAAAGGGCGGAGTAATCGGGTAAAATACAAAAAACATACACTCGAATTGAGAACATCTTCCTTTTTTGAAGTCGGTCAAAACCATATCCCTACACTGCCTCTTTTAATTCCTCTAACGTTAACATCGAAACAAATACACAATATTTCAATGAACGTACACGTTTATACGTGGTCCCCTCGTATATCGTAATGAAATTACCAAACCCCAGGGTTAATATCGGATTAATGTGGTCCGGGTTTTTGTAACTTTATACTGTAAAGCAAATTACTGAGATACATTTGGAATAATATATAAGTTCGGTTTGCATTTAATGACCCATTTGTACTGAAATATTCAACAGTAGATTAAAGAATAGGCATGACGATAGTAATCGGAAATTATTTAAATTATGCATTTATTTGATAAAATATGATATGTAAACCTTAACAAAAGTATTTATTGCGAGCGAGATTAATAGAGATTAACAAAAACAGGAAACTATAAAATACAAAAATTCGCCATGATAGCTACACAGTTGAATGCCAATTGTATCGGAAAAACATCCACCGAACTGCTTTTGTTACCTTTCGGCCACTTCTTACCTCGCACAATTCCCCTGTGGAATCAGCTACCATCTTCGGTATTTACGAACAGATACGACTTAGGGATCTTCAAGAAAAGAGCATACTCATTTCTCAAAGGCCGGCAAGGCATCTGCGAGCCCTCCGGTGTTGCAGTTGTCCATGGGCCATATATAAAAGAATGGTTGAGCCACCGAAACACCCGAACTAACTCGAGATGGCCTCTCCTTTCATTAAGCGTTATCCCAGTCTATCACCAGGGTACGCTTAAATACCAGGGGATGTGGTTGTAGGGCGGATTAAGATGACTAACTGTTGTCTGACGTCATCCCCGGAACCCCCACAATCTCACTGCTAATATCGCTCAGTGACATTAATCGGGACCCCACTGTTTTACGTGCCTTCCAAAAAGCAGAGGGCGTTGAATATTTCGAAAATCAGTGTTAGAATTGGTCACCCATCCATCACTCGGCTGCGGTAAGAATTGCTTAACCGAGCGATCAACTAAAAAGCCGGCCACTGATTAGGGTACGGCCTCACTTTGAGGAATGAATGTGTTCTAAAAAGTCCCTAATCTCTCTTGAAGATCCCGTATCAAACTGAACTCATAATCCGTATTGACTGCGTACATAGTAAAGCAGTACTGTAAAGGGCTAGACATCGATATTTATGGTTAATCATCAAAGCACGCACGTTTATAATTCTGAATACAAATAACATTTCCGTAGTCGTTAAATATGTAAAAGGCTTCGAATAGTTTTCCTTGTTAATGTTGTAGTTAAAATTGTCACCTAGTCGATACTAATAATGACTAGGAAAACTTCTTCTAATGATAATTAGAAGAAGTTCTCCTAGTTTAATTTTAAGAACTTTTAAACGTACAACTTTGAACCAGTACGTATATTTCAAATAATTTTATCTCAGTTGTGACAAGGTGCCTTTTCGTAGAGAAAAGTTATAAAAGTCACACGTGGGATAGTTTTACAAAGAATTGAGGAAAGTTTTTAACACTTCATCATCTAGATGTATCTGCTATACAAATCTATAGAATTATTAGAAACGCATTTACAGTTAGTCATATTTTTTTCTTGTCTTAAGGTATTTGTCTTCAAATAGGGCAGTTTTCCTTTCTTATAGACGTCAGGTACTGCGGCAATCAGCCTGCGAGTGCCACATGCTCAGTGGAGTGGAGTTGTTTCACTCTAAAAATGCACGTCTCTTCAAAGTATTCACCTCTTCATCCTCCATCATTGGCTTACAGTGCGTGGTTGAATTTGATTTTACAATAAAAAGCTGCACATACACAAGTAAGCGACATCTATAAGTAAGTAAGTACAGACTAGTCTACTTTTTTCAGTGACGGTTGGGGCGTAAATGCATTATCCAAGGGGAAAAGGCCACTTAAATATTGTCCGGGTGGGAGTTTTGACTGTAACATAAGTACTGTTTAAAACAAACTGCAATTAATATATGCCTGAACATACCGTTCTGCTCGCAATAAACTATTTATATTACGTCACGTGTTTTACAAGGGAACTCCCTATTACCTGCTCACTAAACAATACAGTTTGTATGTAAATAGTATTATCCGTATTATATACGCTATGCAGTACTCGGATTAGAATAGTGCCACTCCTCTGCACGTTGCACAAAGTGAGATTTTTTACGCGCGAGCGAGGCATATTTCAAAAATTTTCGTATACATTTTTTATTAAAGAACTCGTGGCTCAGCTAATCGGTAGCTGGCATTTCAATTGGTCACTAGGTTAGGCAGTTCTCATCGCGACCGGGAGATAGATGGGTGAACCAGTCTAACAATAGTTTTTTGTTCAAATACTCGACCGGCAACCTTCCTTGTTTCGAAAGTCACTTAAAGTAGTGGGCCCCGCTTAATGTCACTGACGGATATGCCATATCTTGACCCCTGTCCGGCGGCTAAGAAGGCGGCTTGACGTATGAATTTCTTAGAGAATAATTAATGGTTCTATGTTAAGAGTATTAATTTGACCGTGTCCATGTCAATCATTCTTTATTGATAATATCACGAGTGAATAAATAACAACTTCAAATAAATGCTTCGGTTTAGGCGTGTACAAACATGGCGGGAACGCCGCGTTTTGCCCTCACGACGGCCCTTATTTCACGGGACTAAGCAAAAATAATGTTAAAACCACAAACCCTATTGTAATGTGTGTGCGCATTATGAATATATATATGAAGAAGACTACAATAGCCTTCAAAACACAAATAGCCCAATTAAAACATGATTGGACTGGACATGTCTGCCGCATTTTGGATGATCTTTGGACACAAGCCACCACTTTCTAGGATCCCAGATCGGAAACGATCTGGGACCAAAGACAAGACGGAAGTATTACTTATACATATTTGAAAAAACTGAGAATCCATAGGCACGTGCGGGACCCAGACATAGCTTTATTTGAATGATCATTTCAATGATCATGTAGTGTAGCCGGAGAATTTGCGCAGCTGCATAAAGTTTCGTAGTACTTTGTAGTTTTCAAGGACAAAAATGTACAAACACTTTGATCTATGTCTGGCTCCGATAAGATCAGACAGGCAAATGAAAAGAGAGTAGAGAGGGAGGGTTGGGAGGCCTTTGAAATGAAACAAAATAGACAAATAATAATAATACTAATAAAGCATGACTAAGATACTCTTCATATAATACATATAATCAGTTTATCGCCAGTGATTAGAATCAAAATGAGTTAAACATTGCTAATTACGTGGAATGTAAGCAGGATGTTCAGATAACAGGGGACAGATTCGACGTCATGCATTATTCAGTACTAATGCACTTGTTAGCTGTCCCCAGGCGCTTATTGATTAGCAATTTACGTTAATTCATTTAAATTCGATTTATTAGATTCAATTATAATGCCAAGATTGCGGTTTGAAATTTGCAGATAATTATGCACAAATTTCGCATTAGCATCAAGCCAAGTTTGGGTTATTGGATACTCAACAATGTTTTACAACACTTTTTTTTCTAAATACGTGGGTGGTTGGATGGCCAGATGGGCGGAGGGATGGATGGATGGATGGAGGGATGAATTATTTTAGGTGTGCCTAGTATTATCGTGTCTTCTTTAACTAAGCGTAGATATTTAGATGGAAACGGGTGTGATCAAATAATAATAGAAATATTAGTATACCTTTTTCAATTTTGTGTTATTTAGACCGCAGTGAGATTTTAAATCTTCACAATGAGATCCATGTACTGGAATTCTTTTATGCTTTCTCTAATCATCTTTAATGATATCTACTGAAATAAAGAAATAGCACCAGTCTTGGTCAAACAATGCATGATTAGTATCTCTTTAGTTAGTGTTGACACAGTTTTTACCAAAAAATTTTTAGGTCAATTCGTTTTATTTCATGTCCCATACAAGTTCGGCCGCAAATCCTCGTCTGGCATTACAAAGAGATCACCGCACAAAAGTAGGACACACTCAGGTATTCTCATTTAAAATTCACTATTCAAAGTTACAAACTAAAATGTGAGTTCTACTTGGCAACACGAGTGCTTGGACGTTGCAATGTATCATGATGAAAGGGGTCAGGCCTACCAAAACGGGCATTGTTGCATGTAGGTGTCCCCTGGGTCAACGGCCCCAGCTACTCCATTGTCTGATAGAGATCGGAGGCAGCATGAATTGAGACAAAAACACAATGCATACGCGGGATACAATTTAGCAGATTTTTAGACAAGTTAAACCTCGTCCACACGGGCTGCTCTTCGGATGGGAGGACTATGCAAATCTGTAGTAACATCACAAAAAAATTACGAAGACTGTCGTGAGAAATAGTAATCTTATCGTAAAATAACCTTGTCATAGTATTATGTGACAGTATGGAACACTCAATGCGCGAGTCCGACTCGCACTTGCCCGGTTTTTTATAAAAAAAATAATTCAGACGATGCTTCCCGCGACATTGCCCGCGTAAAATTAAAGGTGCCCTTGGACCACTTTCTGGCTCTATCGAAAAATCCCTTAAGGATTAATGATAAAATATGAAAAATAAAATACTGTTAAAAGTTGTCCTGTAATAACATATAAATTTTCTACAGGCATATATTTTTTGTAGAAATATATATACATATTTCTAATACACGGTCTCTGGAGCAGAAGGCAGGATCACTGCCCACTGTACCAATGGGTTAGTCAAATATATTTGCATCAACATAGCATCCGTGTGAAGCCGGGGCGGATCGCTAGTATTGTATAAAAATGACCTGCCCAAACGTTTATCTCGCGCAAACATTATTTTCGCTTACGGTATCAAACGCTATCGCTTATCGAGTGTGATCACGTAGATTGGTAGCGCGCACTCTGCGGGTTCATTGTACCCTCGCACTCACTATACCATTGGGTCATGAGTATTTTGACAACGCCGCGCGGAATTATCTAACCGGCACGCGGGGCCAACGACCCGGGACCGTTTGCACCAACTGTTTCGATGAAAGTGAAATGTGTACCGTACAAAATTGGGTAGCCGGTGGGTGTGGTCGGGCCGTTGTACTGCAAGTCTCCTTCCCGATTTAATAATATTATGTAGTTGCAATGTTTTTGCTTGGAAGACAAAGGCGTACTGGAATTGAAGGTGACTGGCCCGTTGGCGAAGTTTGTAGCGAGTCTCCCTTCCTCTTCGATACCCGCCTCGTGTCTGGGTGTAATATCTTTCTTCTATGTTACAAGGGGCAAACGAGCAGGCAGCAGACAGCCATATGCCTACCCGACGCCCATGGACATCTGCACGACCAGCAGATGCGTTGCCTTTAAATGACGAGGTTAGGCCACCGGGAAGCCTCACAAACCGAACGAAACGCGACAACAATACCATCCCTTGACGTGACAGCATTGCAACTTCTTCACGCTGATCTTATGTGAGAAAGAGGTCCTGGTACCCAGACGCGCCGGTCCAATTCGGTATTTATATATTTATTGTTGATAAAATATATCTGTGTATAGCAGGTACTGTTTCCTGTAACGAAAGCATTAAGTTGTCTTCCTAAGAAACAGACGTGCATATGTCATATACATTTATTTATTTATATCAACAGCAGAGTTCGACCTTTTTTACCACTAGAAGGTCTTAAATGCGTTGCTAGATTTTTACAAATGAGTATGCTAAACTAGTATCATTTCTTGATCTAGCCATTCTTCTTCTACCTAGCGTTATCCCGGTCTAGTACCAGGGTTCGCTTAAATTTCAGAAGATATGGCTGTGGGGCGAGTTAAGGTGACCAACCGTCGTCTGACGTCATTCAAAAAACTCCCACAATCTCCAGGATATCACTCATTAATCGAAACTGTATTGCGTGTCGTCCAAAACAAAGAAAAGGTCGTATATTTGAAAGCCAGTGTTAGAATGTACCACCCATCTATTACTCGGCTGCGATAATACCTGCTTAACCTAGCGTTCAACTCAAATGCGTTGAACTGATTAAGCTATGACTTCTGCTAGCTATTTATTCACTCCAGACGAAAAATATTTGCAACCGCTACCATATAAATCTTAAACATAAATTATAGTCCAACCGAAGCTCTCAACGTTACCGCTCTGGGCAGAGTCCCTCTTGATCGGACTAAGAATAGAAGAGGGATTGGGTCAGTCGTCACCTACGCCCATGTACATCTCTAACGTCAGAAGTGCTGAAGCTTTAAGGCTTGCATCGCTTCAGCACTTCTACTTATGGTTAAGTATATGACACTTGAATATACGCTTGAAAATATCATATCCCTTTGCCAAACTCTCTCGAAAGATCTCTGACAATACTTACTCACTTATACAAATACAGAATCCGTTTATAATGACATTGAAGAGAAGTAACAAACTGGTCATACTAAGCGAACGTTATGGAAAGCACCGTGTTTTTTATTTTATTTAAAGGTCTATCATTTATTAAATACACTCAATTCTAAATACATTTTTAAATATTAGTATAAAAGTAAAAACATTTAAAAATATATAAAAAATAGATGTCCGCCGGCAGCGGGGCAAGACCTCAAGCCACCGGTGGTCAGGGTAAGTTGCTGTATTAAAATATAGTAATTTGATATTCAGTTTAGTTTAATATGAACAGGAGGACGTCGTGGTCCATTCGGTGGTCGGAATTTGAGTCGATCACTAGGTTAAGTTGCTCTGGCTGGTTTATATTTTATATCCGACCTCCTCCGTGTTTCGGAAGACACGTAAAACAGTGGGACCCGATTAATGTCACTTTGTGATATTAATCGTAAGGTTGTAGAGATCGTGGGGGTTCCGAGGATGACGTTAGACGGTATTCGGTCATCTTAACTCGCCCCACAGCCAAAAGCCTGCATTTACCAAGGACACGGAACACATACCAAGGACCTTGGTACTTAACCGGGATAACGCTAGGAAGTAAACATGAACTATGAACAGCATCCTACATCTTATGTCATTTTTCTATTGATTTCCTTAATTATTTTAATCAGAGGCAGTTCGAAGCTTGCAGTTTTTTTTTGGCCTGCAGCCGAATTGGGCCGGCGCGTTCAGAACGTCTTTCTTAAATAAGATTGGTGTGAAGTGGCAGCAATGCTGTCACGTCAAGAGATGGTATTAGTGGTGCAGATGTCCACGGGAGTCTGTAGTCATTTATGTGAACCGCCTGTTTCATGCAATTCACTTACCTGATCCTTCATACGTGACACTCTGAGAGTATAGATACTGGCAAGGTTTTTCATGAAGTGGTACGCTCTGCAGAGGTTCACCTGTTGACAAAGTATTTCCTATGTTACGTACTTAGTGATGATGGTGACGCGTTCCATGCCGTTTTCCACAACGACGACCATCTTCTGTTTTTTTGCCAACTAATGCTAAGGCGTCCTCGCATGGCTAATGTATCCAATTTTAGCAATGAATGTTTTGAAATAGTTGCTACATGTGAGGACGTCATTAACGTATTTATAATGCATATTAGAAAGCGCTTTGTATTAGCTCTTCCCTTTTGAAATCTACATCGCACCTTCGTTTGAACTTGAATGTGTTCACGTGGTTATAAACCTGACTACGCCACTTAGAGCGACTAGCGGCCTGGAGTTCCCTTGTTGAGGGCTTCATCCCGTATTCCTTCATAAGCCTTTTAAGCACATCTTTATATCTCAGAAATTGGCATCCGCGTATACGCTTACCCTGCTGAAGTAAACATTTCGCTTGGCCACCCTTTCATTAGACATTCGGTATATATACCCACACCAACAAAGCTGCCTCCTCATTAAATCATTTACACGTTGCAATAGCGTTAAGACATTTGGCTTATTTTTGCTAAAAATAAAATCATATTTTATCGCATCGAATCGCAAAGAATAAAAGGCTAGACAGTAATCAAAGCATTTCAAAAGAAAGGTCTTCTCAAAAATATCCACTAAAACTAATTAATATAATATTTTAGTCAGTTACGAATTACCATAAAGAAACCGGAAGATTCCAGAGTGAAGAACTTGTTCACTATACGCACTTCAAACAAACAGCCTTTGTATCCGACACTTGAGCAAACAGTTAAGTAAGAATACATGAAAGCGTTTTAAAATTATGGTTAAGTTAAATTTATTGAAAATTTTAATTACCTGATCCTTCAAACAGCATATAACTCTGAGGCCAGTAAGCATGACCAGTTTCCTGGTATTTTTCATGAAGTTGTAGAAGTGGGTCACCTAAAAAGAACAATTATTTACGCCCCTTAATATTAATATATCTTAATGAATATTATTATCGTATTTCTAATAATTTACTATAATATTTTTACATTGTGATCAAATTTTTAACACTTTACGAGTTGAATTTTACGCACCTGATCCCTCATTCCGATCTTCTAGAGACTGTACGAGTGGTTCACCTGAAAGCACCAATTATTATTTCAGACAATATTTTACACCTATCGATGTTATTTTACTGTGATCATGATTCTAACACCTTACGAATTCAATTTTACGCACCTGATCCCTCATTCTGATGTTCAAGAGACTGTACGAGTGGTTCACCTGAAAGCACCAATTATTATTTCAGACAATATTTTACACCTATCGATGTTATTTTTTATTTAACAAATACGTTTATAGCGTATCAGATACGAAGCCCTTCTATGTAAGCGAGTCTTAACACGATTTTGGCTAATGACAACCGCAGATATCCATGGCTACGTAGCTGGTGACGTCGCCATGGCTTTTCGGCGAGTTAATAAGAGCCTTATAGTGTAAAATATGTAACTGGCCCTAAAAAGCCGCGTATACAATAGGGTACCACATATTGGAAGGTCCTGCAACATGAGAATTTTTCATCCATATTTTAGTCGATCCATATATTAAAAGAAATCCATGCCCGAAAATAGTCCTATAGCTGTTGAAATTCAATAGGCTGATGTGGCTTAATAACTTAAAATACAGTAACTTCAGAAACAACCCCCTGTGTGAGTTAAATATATGTCCTTAGATAGTTTTCTTATTGGAATTACTCATTCAACAATAAATACCATTTACACGAAATCTGAAGCTAAATTTAAAAAATATATATATTTTTTAAATAATACATCTGAATTAAGCACACAAGTGAAATTCAATTCAGTCAGGTCCCGGATTTTCAATAGGACTTGTTTAGTGTGGACTCCCTACTGTATAGTACAAGTTAAACGCTTAGTATAAAGGCGAAAGAGGAATGTTAGATATAACGAATATTCTTGTATTTGCAAATAATCTGTTGATACACATGAGGTTACAAAATCCAAAGTGATATGAAATAGAGTGAAATACAGCATTTCAAATTTAGCCTTATAAAGATTAATATACGCACGCTTAATCATAAGCTGACCGATTACGTTTTAGGTCTATAGCGAGTAAATGATACAGGCAGCTTCGTTTCAATGTTCTCTAGGAGCCAATCGAAAAATTATTTCGATATCACAAACGCTGAAATACAGCTATTTCTGAGTAAAATAAGTTTTTTTCCTAAAAAGACAAAGAAATAATAGAATATCATTAAAATAACCTTTCAGTATCATTGATCGCTTCATGAACTATTATTAAAATACATAATTTGTTTCTATAACGCCGTTTATATTGAATTATAAGCGAAAGAAGTCGTAAATGACAAAGTTTTTTTGGAGTTTCCCAAAAATCTGCTTTTTTGAGTTAGGTCAGTTTTTTTATTAAGCGTGCGAATTATGTACCTCTTCCTATTGATAAAGATCTATTTGAATAGTTAATATTAACACAACATTTAAAATAATAGAATTGAATAAATTGCATAATAATTTTAAATTGAAATTATGATTACTATTTTCTTTGTCATATGTATTTAATAACTTCATTTAAATTACGATATGTAAATTTAAAAAAAAAACGTAATAAAAGATGCATTCTAAACAGACAATATAACACACACTACATAAATTATTTTAAAAAGAATTCCAGATTGGCGAATCATATACATATATCCATATTTTTTTAACAAAAGATATGTGATCAATGTTTTGTTAAAAAATATATATATTATTATGTCACATAATTATTACACTGTCTAAATAGCCTCTAAAATTAAAAATACTTCGATATACGAACTTCAACTGCAAAATACATTTATAATTATTTATTTATGTTTCCCAGTATTCACACTTGTCACTTTCTTTGTATAGTTAATACGGGACAACAAATTATTTATAATATATAAACAGTATTAAATCAGCAGATTATGTCGCCAATCTGCAATTCTATGTACATATCCTATAGGTATATAAGTATTTTCTTACATCACACATGTTTTATGTATATTGGATATTTAAAAAAAATATATCTGCGTGATTTCATTCAAGCTTTACTATTATAACATGCACTTTAAGTGTCAAATAGATAGCCAAGGTTGGTTTGTTAATACTTATAATTAAATATTGTTTAGTCATTTATTTTACAATATTTATGTGCTTGTTGTCCTATTTTAATCATCATTATAGCATATGGCTTCCTGCATGAATCAAAATTTCAAGTCTAGATCTCCCAACCACACCACTGCTGCTGTTGTAAAAGAGTGCAACTCAGATATGCAGTCAGGGAAGAGACAGAGTGGGCAGTCGTTCCCTAATGTCTACCAGAGACAATTTAATGAAAAATATTATTACAAAGGATATCATGTTATCAGGCTCAAAAAGTAATAAAGGATATTTGTATGGAGTTCATCAGGTCTATTGCTGGCTTCGTTTTATGCAGTTGCATATTGCATCACAGGCGCTGCAATAAAATCGGGATCTACTGTTACGAGTTCTCTTGAGAGCTGTAACAATGGCGTTATACGCTTTCTGTTTTATATGAGCTGCTATTGAAAAGCTGCCATTGACAGCATTTTATATTGCGTTTATTATTTTATACTGCCCTTATCCTTTATCATGCCTTTCTCTTACAAGTGAGTGGAATTTTTGATTTAAAGTTTCTTGATTTTGAATTGAGCCTTATAAATGCTGAATACTTTCTTGAATAACTTGTCAATTATTCTCATCATACTTATTTTCAAATAAGAATCCTTAATTAACAATATTTGCGTATATATTTAACAAAGTATTACATATTCAAGAATAAAAGGTATTCGGTATTTATTAAAAATACTTACCCTGGATTATTTAAATAACATATTATATGTGTTAGTTCGAGATCTATTATCTAGTTTTAATATTTATTTCTAGATAATCGAAATCGCCGTGTGGTCATAATTTGACCTGAAATCTTTAGATTTACGTACTATATGCTTTTTTAAAGCTATATATAAAAAAAGAATTCTTTGTACAACGACATAATATTTACTTACTTACTGGAGCGGTTGAGCAACCCAAAATGAGTTTTCGCCTCCGAAAGGATTAACAATTAATATTTTTACCATCGTCATGTCTACGCTTTGATACAAGCTTACAGCAAAAGGTATAAATGTGTGTGTAAATCACGTAAATCATTTGGCATTAGTGTGCGTGTGGCTTTATTTTAATAATATATTATATGAATATTGCATATTGTTTAAAAAATTACATTCGCACACCTCTTCCATATAGACTATAATTGTGCAAAATTTCATACTCCTACGTCCGCGCATTATCGCAAAATAATAACGAAAGTTTTCGCTTCAAATATTGAATACATATGTAGAATATAGATACTAGTAAAAGTATTATATTATAGTATGTTAGATTCTGTAATCAGTGTCAAGAGACTGAGTGCTTTGATGCGACAGTCCTTGAGTGTTTGGTGAGAAACTTTGTGCCAAAACTTATCTTTGCGGATAACCAAACTCGGTTGAGTTTGTTACCGAACCGTCGTGATAGTCACTTGATTCCGTTTCAATTGAATTTAATGTTGTTAATTTACTGAAGGAATTTCCAAATAGTAGAAATTAATTTTGCATATTAAGATCTACTTTAATTCTTCGTTTTATTCTTTTTACTTACTAAGAACTGCCGGTTTCATATAGACATAGATTCCCCTTCTATATTTCTGGGAGGATAATCACTGGCATTGTGTTGGCTGCTTAACTCTTTTTTGTAACACTATCAGATGAGACACACGCACGCACACATATACACACACAACTCTTATATTGGATATCTGATAGATTCGACTACGGTTAGGGAGGTCCGTAAGAGCCATGTTCTGAATGACTCACAGTTCTTAATAATGAGATAACTATGCTATAAGCAAAGGGAAACAGGTGTCGAATTTGTCCACATCGTACTCGCAAAGTGCTACTCGTAAAAAGTTACCACTTCATCGAGTGGGTTACATAGAACCGCCGGCACTCGGCACCGTTCGTCTTACTTCGGTTGCCGTCGTGCCTTTTGAGCGGGCGGAAATTCAGTCTACGAAGGCGCCGCCCACGGACTGACGTTACGCGCGCACCTTAAAATGCCGTGTAACATCGTTGAACAAAATTTCTAATTAATAATTAAAAGTGTCAAGTTGTTAAGGAAATTGTACTAGAACCCGAAATTAATGTTTGGTGGATGAGTGTGTTTTTTAAAGTGAATTTTAGAGATTTGTGAATCAAATAACTGACTTGAGTACGACGGAAATTATGTTGGGGGTTTATACGAATATAACGTTTAATAAGGTAAGAAATGCCACGTTTTGGTGTAATAAAAAAGATTTATAGACCGAGGTTTATGTCAGGTGTATTATGGAGAAATGATTTTGACTTTATAGCGTAGTTGTGTACATATATAAGTAGCCAATGTTCATAGACTTCGTGTGCGTGCAAGTAAGTGATAAAATTTGCATGTGGTTTTGCATTTTGTAATTAAGGTTTATCGTTAGTTTCTACTCGTATAATAGATTCAAGGGTGTATTAGCCCCCAGGCGCCGTCTAGAAACCTATTTAATTTACATAGCATATTCTTTTGTGAATTTAAAATGTGCTCTGTGACTCCCATAACCCTGCGGCTGGGGGTAGGCATTGAAATCCATGTCTCTTGGTTCATTCTCGAGCTGTACAAGACATAGATCGTGGGTCAATTATCAATTAAAACAACAATAATATAAGAATTACTTATGAAATGCGTATTTGTGTTATAAAAAATAATTTAATAACACATATTGAAAGTTATAATGCATAAAAGTAGAAAATAAGATTATATTATATTATAAAGCGATAAAACAATTTGAAATATAGAAATGATCTTATATATCATTATTACATTAATATTTATTATTTAGAGATTTAGGGATATTGATTTAAAATATTAATTGAATGTACTAAGCATTTTTAGGGTTCCGTAGTCCTACAAGCAACCCTTACATTTTCTTTTTTCCGTTCATCTATCAGTATGTCTGCCATCACTTGTAATTTTCCATGTTAAAAACATACTAGGTTTATTATTTTGAGCGAAATCGGACAAGTTTTGAAGTTATTTAACAAACACCCTTATAGCGAATTCCATAC
>JANCMC010043903.1:689427-733923 GCA_024363005.1 Charaxes varanes
CAAATCGTACCAGTAGGGCCTGCGTTTAACGCGTTCAAGCAGTGCCCAGACAAGCCATATAGGCTTATTAAGGGCGCTACATAAGCTACGCATTACCTATTAAGCAAACAACCAAACAGACTCTCTAGCTTTATATATTAGTATTGATGAACAAGCTTATTACTTAGCAGTTTGCAACAGTTTCGGGAGCAACTATTGAAAGCTTTAAAATCAAATAGTTTAAATAGAAAATAGGAATATTTCACGTACAGGATTGATAGTGCTCCAAACGCGGATTAAAAGATTACATGACAGATCCTATCACATTCGGAGCGTGTTTCAGATGTCATCAATATCCACTGGTATTCTAAAACTCAGGGGACAAATGTTACGCTGGCGTATTCGAGTTCGCAAGATGCTTTTATTCACATAGACTGGGCTTTTGAATATTCAGATGTAACTTGCGAGCAAGTCGTATTAGTATTAACTGAGACCATCTGGTTTTTGTTAATATTTCATAGTTAAGTTAGAATGGTGCTATAACTCTTTTCCCGTCTTTATAATTTGTTAATCTTAACGTTATCTCGGTCTAGTACCAGGGCCCGCTTAAATTGCAGACGATGCGCCTTTGAAGTTGTTAAAATTACTGACTCCTGTCCAACGTCATCCTCAGAACCTCCACAATCTCTACGATCTCAGGACTAATATCACACAGTAACATTGCTCGAGACCCACTGTTTTACGTGCCTTCCGAAACACGGAGTAAGTCAGAGGTTTTTGGTAACCAGTTTTATAAAAGATCACCCATCTATCATCCAGCCGCGGTGAGAATCGCTTATCCAAGCGATCGATTCATACGCCACTGATTAAACTACGACCTCTATATATCCTCATAATGATTATTATATATTATTATGGACGATATAGACAAACTATAAGCATATTATTTTAAAGAAAAGTCATGAAGACCGCATTTCAACTAAACAAACATTTTAATACCGTTTCTATCACTTCTAAAACAATTTCAAGCTTAGTATTCTCCCTCTGTCACCTCTAGACGATTCGCCGTCTGCGAAGTGAGTGCGTTATGAGAGTGTATTAAAACCATCTATTGTTGTGTGTTACATTGTCTTTTTGCGTGTATTGTGCACGGATAGGGATGCGGATTGCACCTTCAACACTCACATGTATAGTCGACCAAGAAAGTGCTTTTGGTGGACAGTTCCTAGTTAAAGAAAATTTTTCTAAGGATTATTGTTAGAAATTAACGTAATGCTTAACAAGCAAAATAAGCCGTATTACTAATTGACGTGCAAACGATACTCGACCTTAGCGTGGCTAATTTCTTGGTCGACTATACATACGCACCGATTTATATATATTAGAGTCTCGGGTGTGTCGTCATAACACTTAATAATAGGAGTTGGTTGACTAATCAACCAACTTTTTTTATTACGTATGTAACAAGTCTAAACCTGTATCTAATCGTCGATTAATTAAATGAAAAATCAATATTGAATACGCTGTTTTGTTTTGTTTGTTCTAAAATCTAGATCTTTATTACTTTCATGTGATGCTTCTCCGTGGATCTATGTCGGAAATTTGTTTCTATAGGTGGTTGTTTTTACACCTGAACGAGTTTAAGCGACTAAATTTATGATAAATTCAAACATGAAGAAACATCTCTTTTCCAATAGCAAATTTTGCCGTCTATAAATCGAATATCTCTTCCTATATTGCCGTGGATTCATTGGGACGTGGCGAACCTCGTTTGAACTCCGCAGTTTCTTGATTTAGTCCGACATTTCAGACTCGCTCGAAGTATTGAACTTTGCAACGAAATAAATCATCACCGAATGCTGTATATATATGGGTATATAAAGTTGCACTTGTCTATTATATATTAGAAACCATTTCCGGTTTCAAAAGGCTGTAATATGTATAGTAGACAATCCATATTATATAACTTGGTTGGGCCGTACCTCACAGAGACGCCATGGCGACGTCGCCGGCTCCGTATCCATGGATACCTGCGGTTGCCAATGGAGTAGTCGCGGCTACGCTTTTAATTTGGCGACGTCGCCAAACCGTCTTAAATTTTAATATCAATTGTTTGGATACGTAGCCGGCGACGTCGCCGTAGCGTCTGTCGTCGGTGAGCTAGGGCTCTAAGACAAAATAACACTGATTAAAACATTACTTCCTTGATAATGAAAACTATTATGATGTTATTTGACAAAATGAAAGATTGGAAAGAAGGTTGGAAAGTTCCCTTTTTTTATCGGTTCTGTGAATAAAAGCACTGCTACTATGCCTTGAATCGAGCTCTGATTTTCTAATAATAAACTATTCAGTAGTTTGGATTGCACTACAATAGAATTTTTCTTTGTCTGTGGCAGCTAATACGGGAGCTTGCATCCAGTAATTCATTTAACATAATCAGATCCTGTTAATTGGACCTCGCGCTGTTAATAATCAAGCCATCGTTCTATAGAAGTGTCTTTTTACTCAATTAACCACACTCATGTACAATGCGTATTTATACTAGAAAGAGCCCTATTGAAAGAATATGTATTTTTAATTGTGTGAATTTCCTATCCTCGGCTTTTTTTACTGATCTATTTACATACTAGCCGTGCGCGTAAAATTAGATAAAAAAAATAGATGCAATTTTAGCGTAGTGATATATAACTTCGATAAGTGGATTATCTACCTCTAAAAGAATTGTTCAAATCGGACCAGTAGTTCCTGAGATTAACGCGTTCAAGCGAACAACCAAACTCTTTAACTATAGATTACTATAGATGTAGACTAAAGATATCGATTTACAACTAAAAAAGGTATTTTGATACGAATATTCCAATCCAAAGAATGCAAATTTTCAAAATACGGTTGACCTCGTTTCAGTTAAGTGAATACATTGCTATGTCTTACACACGATTTATTATTCTGTTATCCGATCAAATCAAATAGCCAAGAGCACCTTCTTTAGCTGTTATAAAGATCGTGTACTTGTTACATATTATTCATATTTTGTTTTCATTTGAAAACTGTATCACATTAATGGCGATAGCGAAATTTGCAATTAACAATATTGTACTGAGTGAATTTGATCGTGTTCGAAGGGAGTTACCCTGTTGTTCTTATTTTGGGAAGATGAAAAGCTGTGTTTTTTGTGCGCACGAACTATTTTTTGTATGCAGGCCTTTTAGTCATTTGTTTTTAGGAGCATGCTAATTCTTGAAAGTTTTTTAAAATTTCCGACTCATTTAATTTTCAAATTGTTTAATCTTATCAGGTTTTTAATATTTTCAAGATTTTGCACACGAGCCCGAACGAATAATGCCTTGCTTATTTCTACCTCTTCTTACGTCTTACCTCGCACAATTTCTCTGTGGAATCAATTACCAGCGTCTGTATTTCCGAACAGGTACGACTTAGGAACCTTCAAGAAAAGAGCGTACTCATTTCGCAAAGGCTGGCAACGCATCTGCGATCCCCTGGTTAATAATGTTAGTTTTTACTCTATTTTATCTGTCAGTGTAACTGGTTCACACCGTACTGATGTGATGTAAAAATAAATAAATAAATAAAATGCCCGCTACACATGTATTGATAAATCGTTGCGATTTATCTGCACAGATTTGTCGATACGTGTGTAGCGCGCATAAGTCACACATATTTTACCTTCCTGCACACATTTCACCTTGATTTAAGGCTAAATTAATTTGATTTTTTATACATCTTAATTTACCATTTTCCCTCTTTATAATGTATTTGCGCATAAATCGTAAAGTTTTAGGACTTCTTTTAAATGTTTGTAAATGTCCTTTATGTGTTTGTTGATTTAAACTTCATCTATATATTTTTTTTATTGGGTAAACTGTCGCCTTTAAGCTCATCTCGCTTATAAATTTACCATCCGCGGAGTTTAATTATTCGTCCTGATATGAATATATAGATAACATGTTTAACCATTGCAAGTTACAAGGATTCTATGACGGGAGCAGAGGTCGCGGCATTGAGTCCTCGGAGATAATCTGCCAGTTATATGTTATGTTTTCCTGCTTGTTAAGCTCGTTAAACCCAAACGTTGACATAAAAATGATAAATCTCTTCCTCCTTGTATACTTTTTAAATAATCTTGTTTAGTTTAACGAAACTTTAATTTAATAATTTCCAATACTAGTATTTATTCATTTTATTATAGCTTTCGACATCTTTTTTAATTATTTAAAATCTAATTTCACTCTTTAATCGTATTAAACTTACCTAATACCTATACTTATAATTTAAAAATTATATTCTAGGTTTCTTCGCCGAATACCAAAATAAGGGTCCTGGGTATAATTAATTCGTTCCAGCAATTTACCTCAGTTATTTACCTTAAAGACCAGACTGATGTGAGTTCTCATAGGATTCCCTCACCTGCAGGAGTAGTTCCGGGACGGGTATCTGCCAGTTGAACTCAAACTTTTTCGTCATGGTGCAGGGCGACCTTCAGCTCCTCGCTCCCAAACCTCAGCGCACGATTCAGCACGATCTCATTGTCTGTGGACAAAGGAAAATTCCGTTTAGCGTACAGAATGAATTCCTTATATATCATGCAAATGCAGGCATAAAATAGACATAATATTGAGTATCTTATTACTAGTAGAGTATATCATATAACTGGCCACCCGCCCCGGTTTCACGCGGGTTCAATTGAAATATAAATTTACGAAAATTATAAGTATCCTATAGCTTTAGAGTATACATAGGCTGTATGTATACTCTAAGCATAGAGCCTTCAGGGATAATATACTTCAGAATTTTCAAAATTGGATTACTAAAACCGGAGATTACTCGGAACATACAAACTCACAAACTTTATCTTTTTTAAGTATAGATTATTTAAAAAATATATCGACATAAATAAAAAAAATGTGTGTGCAGCTCCGACACACAACTAGATTCTACTCCTTACGTAACGCGTAACGTTTGAATTTAAGCCCCATAAATTTTCATACCTTGGGCGTAAATATTATAATCCATTCGTAAGGAGTAAACTCGAAGAGCTGGCGTTTAAGCGTTTACAAAATATCTAAAATAAATCAAGAAATATGGAAATTGAAGATGATTATAAAATTGGATCCCTAACCACCAAAGTCGCGTTCGGTACCGTCATTAAGATGTACATCTAAACTGCGGTCCATGACCTCCGACTTGAACCGGCGACCTCTGCGCGAGACGATCAAATAATGGTTCACTTGTACGACACATACTGATCTCTAGTTATGGCAATGCTCCTGAAAACATCTTTACATACTAAGTTGTTATTCAATAATTGGTTATGTTAGATAAATCTATTCAAGCTTACCAACTAGTAGACAACAACTGTAAATAAATAATAATAAATGTATTACGCGAATGAATGAATAATCATAGATAACGAGCTTAAAGCCGCGGCCTCACCCGCGTCGTGTTATGGCTATCCAATTTCAATGATTTCTAATTTTTGGTGAAGAACCTCATTTTCTTTCTATTAATAGGAACTTCTTGTCGGGTTCCTGTCTGGGTCGGCTGTCTCGGTCTAGCTCTCGACCGCTACCTTAAGTAGAACGCATTTTCATGTTAGCGAACAGCAATGTTTGTGCATCTTTATACTTTTACCACCTTAATATTTATATTCATAACATTGTAGTAGTTACTTTGAATTTGTATGTGTGTATTTTTATCACATATGACCTGTTTGATGATTGATTCACTTGGAAGCTTCTATAGTAAAATAAGATAATAATTGTGCAGAAATAAAACAAATTCTTATGAAATACCAAACTTTAATAAAGTAATTAATCAATTGGATAAATATTTATGTATAGTTAAGTAGATTCGAAAACTTAATAGCTACAATACTTTTACATATATTTAATACGAAAAATTAATGTCGTCATCAATTGTTCAAATTTAATTTCTCGGAATCCTCACCTGTAGTAAGTACAAACGTATAGATATGTACATATAGGTCAGAATTCCTTGGAATTTCAAGAATGATAACCATGAGTTACTTAACGGCATGCAAAATTATTAAGTCGTAAAACTAAAAACATCAAACCTTTTATTTAAGTATATTTATTTTTTGTACTATGCATACCTGCAAAATTTCGAACACATGTTTTAGTTTTATTAAATTAAATTCAGGTGGGTAAAAAGACCATATAAGCAACAGATAATTTCAAAAATTTTCTCCTAGTTTATGCTTCAAAACTTACAATATTTTATGCTGAATGCGTATTTCCACTGAGGTTCTACTTGCAAAGTATTTATTTCCTAGCGAATAAGAAGCACAGAATAGCTATTCTTTATAAAAAAGTTATATAAAAGTACACGTTCTACATTAAAATTAAGCGATACGTTTACTACCCATAGCTAGGACCATTTCACGAATGGCTTCTGTAAGTACATATTGGGGAATCGAAAAGAATTCCAACAAACATCTATAAAACATTATAGCTATGACAAAGACATAAAACGCTACATTCCACTCCGACTAAAGCTAATAAAATATGAATATTGTAATGTCTTACCATAGATTTCATTAATAATGGACTGTGTAATCTGCATAAAGATTTATGTAGTGATAAAAAATTATCTTTATTAATACTTTATATTCGAAAACATATAACGGAGCCAGACATAGCTTAAAGTGTTTGTACATTTGTGTCCTTGAAGTCCACAAAGTGTTACAAAACTTTGTACAGTTCCACAAAGTCCCCGGCCACACTACATTATCATTGAAATGATTATTCAAATGAAGCTACATATATCTGGCTCCGGCATTAGAAATATGACGTAAAATAATGAAAAACGTTATATTATTTTCCTGATCGTGCAAGTTCTGTCGTGATTTTTACAGAAACCGTCATTAGCATATTTATATAACGTAATACAATATGCATATTATGCTGTTCTTTTTAAAAGGTAATTAGCATTAAGGCGGCTCTTCACGTTAGTGATTATGCAGGTTGCGCTGTCCATTTTATTACTCTATGGTCCCAATGTCTTCAAAAGTTGCTATACACAAAAATATGTGTAAATTTTACAATAATAAGCACGCAAGACTTTTGTCTACTAAATATTTAATTCGTATATAAGTGACTCAATATTTAAATTAATATTAATGGGCTATGATGATCTTCACTCCCGGCTCGGGGTCGACTGCCACGTCCTTAGCCAAAGGTGCGTTTCCGATTATACGGAAATTCTTAGTATAAGGAATAACAGCCACAAGTAGACCGGAAACGATGACCCAAATGCCGGCTACATAGAAAGCCGCATCCCAGTTTCCGGTGTTGTCTTTAAGAGCACCTGTAACAAAAGAAAATAGTACAGCTTTACCCTGTTGGATGATGGATGCGGTCGGTAAAACGTGGCTCACGGCCCAAACGTGGCCTGCAATGCTGTTCTTACAAATTAATGATAAATAGATCACCCGAGCTCAAAGTTTTGACGTGATGGACTACAATTTAAATAAAAAACAACGTTAATTAAAATGTTGCATTTTTAATATCGCTGAACGCCGGCGTCGCCATAATCACATTAAATGTCATAATTGATATAATTCACTCCTATTTTGTCATGATATGACTACGCTTTGACATCATCCCAGCCCATGCGAAAAATGCAGCTGCTCAAACGGGGATGTTCAGTGTGAAAAGCAGCGCTGCGAGCCGCGACCAGGGTGCAAGGCAGTACATCGGCCTGACCACTGTTGTCCGACCTACCAATGCGGTGAGCGAGATCTTTTAACATGCTGTTTTAATTTTACTCCAATTGACGCACACACCTTACCAAATAAGTAATTGAAACTGTAAGCTGTAATTAAGGTTATGGACATTTATCTTTTATCTTGTAATTTAAAAAATGTATGGAACTAAATTTAACATATATTACCACATTTCGGATAATTGTTAAGCACCTTCTTCGATAGATATTTTTATAACTTTTTCTTTTCTCTTAATATTGTTTATTAAGGTTATAGCAAGAATTACTGGTCTAACCTGTTTTAAAAGGACAAGTCTCCAATCCTAAGATATATGTCATCACCGTTTTGAAAAAAGCCAGAGATCTGATTGATTTTTTTAGAACCTTCCGTAAATATTATTACTAAGTATTTATTTCTCTTATTTAAATCGTATCAATATTAGTCATAAGATATAATAAATATTATTTAATTAACGTGAAATTGTGAGCGTAGTTAATTGGCACGTTTTTTTAATTTTATCCATAAGTCAATTATACTCGTATTAGTAATTAACTATTTCAAGTAAAAGAAGTTAAATATTATTATTAGAGAAAATCCAAGATTTATTCAGAGAACAATCTGAATATATGTATATGAGTTTTATTGCGTTTCAACGATTTAACACATTTTACGAGACCCAACTTGACTTTTGTAATAAGATGGATAACGTTATTGCTTATGTTACAGAATGCGAACAAGAAGGCCGCATCTATGGAAACGGCGAGAAGCTCGTGGATCCGCTGGACCCCTGCCGCGTGTGTTACTGTCAGGGTGGCGAAGTGGTGTGTCGTAGAATCGCGTGCTTTGTACGGGATGATTGCCGACCACGTCTCGTGCCTGGCCGCTGTTGTCCTGAGTACGACAACTGTCCTGTCAGAGGTTATTATCTCAATTACTCCAAACCTTTTTAAAATTAGGTATCAATTTAACCATTAACTGTAAATGATTGTAGAATTGTTACTCTACCACATTGGTAGTCTTACTATCGTTCTGCATTCTTTAACATTTCATTATAGCGATTAAAATAAAAAATCTTAGTTGGTTTTGCTCATAATAATCAATGGTTAAAATCTAAACTATTTAAACTCATATTATTAATCAATATAGCTGTAATTATTTATTAACATTATGGACTAATGGAAAAAAAATAATTTCAGGTGTTACATCATTACCTGGCATGACGCCGCCAATTTCAGAACCATCTTCAAACGATGATACGGAATCGAGTGCTATTCCATCACCTTCCAATGACCCGATAAAGCCAGAAATAACCATTAAAGAGATAACACCCGTTTCCGAAATTCCTGTTATCACTGATGTTAAGATTAAAGAAATATTACCATCACCCAGCATAGAAGCTGCCGAATATTCATCATCAAAATCCCCACTTATCCCAAGAGAGGCAACATCTGAAAAGACTCCACCAACTGGTGAGTCAAAATCGAACAGTGAAGAGTCTGATATTAAAGAAACCCCTATGACTTCTGCAACACAGGAACTATCAACATCATCAAACGACAAATTTGTAGAAATAAAAAACACTGATGATGTGTCCCCCTCTAAAATAAGTTTTTCGACTCAACAAGATGTGATCAGTACTTTTGTCCCTAAAATATCTAGTATTATACCAATGATGGGAGTACCTTCTATCGTGAATATTCATGCTGAGCCTTTAACAACGAAAGCTCCAATACTTGAAGACGATGACCTGGATCACAATCCCGCTTTTCCACCCATACCTGATGATCTTTTCTTAGTTTTAAGCAATCATGACGAGGAAATGATTTCGGAACATAATTTAGATAATGAACATGTGCCAATGTCCTTTCTAATAATGAACTTATGATAGTTCTTGACAAGCCAAGGTCTTTTAGTAGGTTGTATAGGGATTTTGCTGATATAACCCTTGCTCCTACCTTTACCGTGTATAAGCTGGTTTTATAACCGTTTTTGATGAGCTCATTGGTGAGATCAAAGTACTTGTTCATTTTTATCAGATGGTGATTAAGGAATGTTGGTCTGCCATGGAACTGTAAGCTCTACAAGTACTACTCGCTTTAGTCTTTGTATAAAGGAATATGTCCAGCCTGGATGGTGAGACAACAACATCCTCTAGGATTTTGTAATGTTTTTCATATATATCCACGAAAAGAGCCCTATCGGGTGCAGTATCTAAGATGGAGGCCAGCTTGATTCTCCATTCCATATTCGAACCTTCTTTAATGTGTAATAATCACATTGTATGTTCCGCAGTTATGATTATGTGTTATTTGACCTTTCATTTTATACAGATTTAATACCCGATTATAATTGATTTTATAACTTAACAAACAATTAATTGCATTCTTAAATTAATATTATTGTATTGTGATACAAAAACGTACAGACCTATGATGCAGCTAGTGAGCGACTTGAATGGACAACTTTCGACTGTAGCTTCAATCATTTTTTCTTCGTTAGTTTTAATAACCACTGGCCCCAAAACCCGTGGTATAATAATATTTTCTCTATATCTATAAATGTTTCCTACCAAATATTTCGCAAGGGAATCATAATCATTTTGCTCTGAAAATTTTCTCAAATCTGGATCCACCGGCGGTTTTGTATACTCAGTCATATTGTAGTGTGGTTGTGAAAATGATAGCTTTAAGATTATTTAAAGATTGAAGACCAGTCAAAAGTTATCATTCGATAACTTTTTAACACGATTTACTAGTTCTATTTGAAATTAACCATTTCGGTTTTTCATTACTTCAAGATTTAATAGTCGTAGAGTTGACAGTTGACACTTCGTGAGTCGTGACTTTCATCACTCTTCACTATTCACTTGACACTTGAGTATTGACAGCAGTAAATAAAGTTCGCAACATGAAGATAAATTGTACAGAGGCCCTAGCACGAACATTTCAAACCATTCGAATTCGAAAATTCGACTGTATTTACAATGAAAATATTCGTGCTGGGCCCACAGGAGGCAAGTCTTTATCGTGTCACACTTTTAATCAATGCTAATGACGAAGTGTTTATTTTTACCAATTAACGGCCCTGTTAATCCCTCGCAATACGTAATTAAAACAATTGTATATATTATTGTAAAGTTTATAACACTACAAAGTGAGAAAGAAAGGGGAACTTCAAAGTTAACTGATTTCATAAGGAATAATATAGGTAATTTTTAGAAAAGTAATTATTAAAGCCCTCAAAGTTTAACAAAATCACTGAATTCTCGCTGACGAAGTCACCGGGTAGTCACTAGTTTTTAATAATTGTGTATTCAGACAATCGTAATGAATGAACATAACAATACAATTTAGATTATACTTAGAGAGAATACAATTTAGAGCCTTAATAGCAAAGGTATAAGGTATGGACTGAAATCAGCAAGGTACAAGGTTCAAACCCAACCGTCGTTAGGGTAATGTCGCACTACTCCTAATTCAAGCTTTTAATTTAAGCTTAGTATGAGGGGAAAAGGGAATATTAGATATACCTAAAAAGTATTTCTAATATTCTTTAAAAAAAAATTATAACTCAAATAGGGATTGTTCAATTTCAATATATTGTAGTTTCAAATATATGTATACAGAGTGTATCTGACATCGTACCGGATACGTATCCCATGGGTTCGGTACATGATTCTAGACTCGCCAGTGGTGAAATTTTTTGTCGGCTTTTTCATGAAAAGTAATTTTTTTTTTATTTTGTTTTATTTGAATACTGTATAATATCATTATTACTACCTAATGTAATGCGATTTTCAATCAGAAACAATTTTATTCAATGTTTTTACATCAAACCGTAATGTAAATAAAACTTAAAATTTCTTCGATCAATTGTTTTTGCATGTCGGCGCTTTATTTGTTACGCGAATACTCCGCCAAGTATGCACTGATTTTGATAATCCTTTTTTCGTTCGGTAGATAATGTTGTTTTGAAGTCGGTGCCATCGGTTTAGCGGGGAACCCATTTGGATTGGTACCGACTTCAACACATCAGTAGGCGTCTACTAAATCGCATGAAAGCTCTTATTCTTTAACAAAATTCCAGATGCAATATTATATTTGTCTCTAGTTAAATTTAAACTACATGTTAAAAACGCTCTTATTCGTAAAGCGTATTATACTGTCGAAAAATGTATTAAAGATAAAAGTGCTTGGAGTTGAGACGCTCCAGCTTTGTACTTGATAGTTGACATGCAAAAATGTGAAAAAACTAATTTCTGTAAGAACTATTTTTGAAAGAGTGGCTAATGAGTTTCTTGCTGATTCTTCTCGTGGCTCGACTCTTCCGTATCAGAGGTAGCTTTTAAAATATTTGACGATTCAAAAGAGCTTGTAAAAGTCTACTTGAATAAAATATTATTTGAATTTGATTCTTTTATAATTTTTGGTATATTTTTTTTTTTATTAGAAATTATGCTTTCGGTGTCATATTTAGACGGAACTTTCTAATAACAGTAACAGATACTATAAAAGTGTGAACTATAACAACAACTCAGATAAATTCTTATCTGTTAATAAAGTTACGGATAACAGATAGTATTACGCTACTAGAAGATATTATCATGATCGATAGCATTTTTGATGTCACACTTATAAAGTAGGTCACAAATGTAACATTTTTTGAAATACAATCTAAGTGTGTAGTTATTCACCTAGACCTTTACAAACCATACCAGATTTTACTTAAAATAAAAAAAGTATACGTTATGCTCTATAAAAGGAGCTATCCTAAAGTGAAACTTATATCAAAATCGGTCCAGGCGCTTTGGAGATAAACAGGCGGACAAATATACGAAAAATCCTATTTTTTTGTCATGCGTTTATATATGAATTTATTAAGAGCATTTTATATCGATGTTACAAATTGACGCTTCAATTTTAATTAATTATTTTATTTTTAAGACGTCATAATGACCTCGCGGCAGACTAAGTATCAGATGGAAGAATGACTTTGATCGATTTCTAATGAGAGAGAGAGAGTAGGCGGACCTTTGCCTTGCAATAAAAAAATAGTCTCTAAATAAATAAACGTATAAATGCTACTTTATTATAATGCCCGAGCCAGACATAGCTCAAAGTGTTTTATACATTTTTGTCCTTGAAGACTACAAAACTTTGCGCAGTTTCACAAAGTCCCCGACCACGCTACACGATCATTCAAATGAAGCTATGTCTGGCTCCGGCATAAGAAGATCGTGCTAAATTTTACAGTGAACCGCGTATATTTTCAGAATCACAGGTGGAGAGCTTTTCGAGCGTGTGATTGACGAGGACTTCGTGCTGACGGAGAGGGCATGCACCGTGTTCATGCGTCAAATATGCGAGGGCATCGAGTTCGTTCACAGGCAGAATATTCTGCACCTTGATATGAAGGTAAATAACTCTTAAAAAAATAATAATAATTTCATATTAGGTGACAGTTTTTTTTTTTTATGTTACAAGCGCAAGTTTAGATTTTGCGGCAAAATTTTCTTTCAGAGCAAATATGTCATAATGTACTTCCTTAAAGAAAAATATTAATTTATTTATTTAGTTATAAATATATTTCACATGTAGTCCTTAACGTACATATTATATTAAGTTAACAAGAAATAAGCAAGTAATAAATGGATAGCTTACTTACAAGAATTAGTAATACCTGTTTCATTCAAATGAAATAAGTAAGAACATAAAATAAAGTTACGAGTCACAAATAACTACATAATTATGTATGCATCACAATTTAATTAGTTACAAGTTTGAGCAAATTAAGTATAATATCTAACTATAAAAAATAAACACTTAAATCGTATCAAAAATTCTTAACGATTACAAACGAAGGGTCAAAATAATTGCGTTTTATAACAATGGAATAATATTGTATCTCAATAGAAATTAGTCACAGGTGATGAGGGTGGAATTTCAAATTTTGACGGGATGTCCTATGGTGAAATTCAGCTGCCGGTATCAGTCCGAACAATTTCTCCGAACACTCCCCATATTAATATTATACATTAAATATTATTTTAACGAGCGTATTAAACGGAAATTGAACAAACACTACTTAAATAAGTATATTTAACATGAATTAAACAAATATTAGTAAATAAATAGCGATTTAATGTACGCGGTCACTGGAGATACGAGTGCGTTAAACATTATACGTTATTAATACGAAGCAAATATTTGAGCTTTCTGTTTACAAGTTGCAAGGTTATGTTCAATATTAAATTTATTTTACAACTCACGAGACTTGTGTCAATAGTAACGAGACTTGTGTCAATATTAATTCGAATTAAATTTTGTATTTTATTGAAGTACTAGATGTATCCCGCGATTTCGTCCGCTTGTACCACTTTCATCGCTTAGGGGTTTAAAAAAATGATTTTGGATAAGATTCAATGTCATGTTTATTAAAACACCTTCACAAATAATGCATTATTTTAGAACAAATTTGGTTAGCATAAAAAAAGTTATAGGAAGCCAACCTTAAAAGATAGATATATGTTGTCGCGGACTTTTATTGAGAACTTTTAAAGAGGAACAATTCCGTCATACATGATTTTTACGAAAATTTAACCGTTTACGCGGCGCACGCAGCGGAAGCTCTCAAAAGGGGAAAAAAATCCGATTTTGAAACATTTTTCATTGGTGCTCTGCTCCTATTAGTCTTAGCGTGATGGTTCATACCCTATAGCCTTCCTCGATAAATGAGCTATCTAACACTGAAAGATTTTTTGAAGTCGGACCAGTAGTTCCGGAGATTAGCGCGTTCAAACAAATAAACAAACTCTTCAGCTTTATATATTAGTATAGACAGTAGGATCTTTTAGAGTTCCATATTAAATGGTCCTGTCGCAAATTGAGTATTTGAACAGCATTTTCCGTGATCGGCATCAGAGGGCCTAACATGAAATTTTGGAACTGAAGTAAGTCGACGAGCCGACTTCACTTAAGATAAAAATGTTCGTACTAGGCCTACAGCGGACTCTTCTTAGCAACAACGCGGTTTGCATTGTATTGCAATGCCAATGCACTGATTAAAAGCGTGACACGATTAATCGTGTTAAGTCTTAAGATTTGCCTACTGTGGGCCTAGCACGAATATTATCATCCTAAATAAGGTTGACTCGTCGACTTCGAATGACTCGTAAAGTTCGTGCTAGACCCTCAGATCTTATCGCGTACAAGCGATACTGGCTAGTTTTAGTTCGGAATACTGTAATTTGCACACGTGCACTTGATTATTTTTAAAATTTTGTTTATCACGGGAGAAAAAAAACTATCCGGAGAGGAGACGTTCTTTTCTGAGGGTTTTTATTTTTTTTCACAAGAACGGCTTCTTAAATTGAAAATTTCCAAGGGTAAAAAGTTGTAAAGCGTAAAAAATACTAATAAATATCATAGTTTCATCCTGTGTACAGAAAACAACAAAAAGTAGTGTCATTTTCCGCTCCGTCGTCCGAGCTTAACGTTCTGGAAACTTACCGTATTAAAATGATTTGGAATTGGTAAAAACACCGTTTAGTTTACTTTGAAATATATATTATAATACACTACACAAACAATATTTTCCACTTTCAATTAGCGAGTTAATTATTTTTAACATTTTAATTGCATACTGTTCGAAATTCGAATTAGTTCGTCAATCTTCAGCATATACAGTCTAATATTGTAAAATAATAATTTAACTCGGTCATAGGCTGTATGCTGCTGGCTCGTTGCCTTTTTTTGTATAGATGAAGTTAATGAATAATCGTAATAGTATTGGCGGGATTAAAACGAGCCAACACGGTGATATTGTTAAGAATATATAAAAAATTGTTTTAGAGGATAAATATGAATCCGCATGATTGTTAGTAATCATAACTTTTATATGGCTCCTGGTATTAGTAAAATATTTTACACGACTTTTAAAATAGGCGTATAAGGCGTAAAAAAACGGAAAGAGAAAAGAACTATTCGTTTAGTATTTTCTAAGTAACAAGTGGGCTGGATTGATCGAGTCGATCGAGCCGCCTTACGTTAAATGCCGTCAAATGAAAGCAGTTAATATTCAGGGGCCCCCGCCTCAAGGTGACAGTACACCACGTGAGGCCGGATTTGCGTCTTGGCATAAACTATGTTTTAAACCCCAAGTGATAAGGATTTCCCACGCGGACGAAGTTTCGGCGTACAGCTAGTTATAACATATATATTAATTAAGCTTAAAACAGTGTACTTAATTTATTTGAGATTCACCATTTTTCCTATCAAGTGTAACCCTGTCAAGAGATGAACTTTATTCGAATCGTATTTGCGAATCTCTCCAAAAGGAATGTCTGAGATATTTCAAACTCCAAAGAGACAGAACTCCTCAAAACTGTACTCAAAGATGAAATCATCGATCTGACATTGAAGCTTGCTAAAAACTGCTCGAATATAAGAACTAATTTGACTTTAAACTTGAAATGAATTCTGCAGTTAATTGATTTCAAACTGTGTCGACTTTGAAGCTGTATTTTTTTTTTTCTTATTTCATTTCTGTAAATAATAAAAAATCACATTTATTTTTACATCGAATGATCCAATAACTCATCTGAGTTTTACCGTGAATCATAAACATCGGTTTACAGTTGAAACATATGAATATTTAAATTTCATTTTCATTTCATTTAATATATCGTATCTCACATTCAACCTATGTTGCTTTATCGAAGATAAAAGATTAATAGATATGGGGTCATCTATAAATTCGCCACACGAGCTTTACGATTTTACAAATCCCATCCTTGTCACAGGTTACATTTCCAAAACACCTTTGCTTGGTGTTATATCACATATTTTTCAATAATATATAAAAAATTATTCAAAGAAAACACCAATTTCAATATTTTTTGTTTTGGCTTGTGATGTTACAACGCTTTAGACCCCCCTTTGCTCGTTACCACACAATATCACATTTTGGTGAAATACTTTTTTTTTGAGCTGGGAAATGTTTTGCCCAGTTTGCAAATTCTCCAAATCATAGAAGTATGGGACTCACTAGCACTGCTCAAATACACACTAAAAACAGCAGGGCCTTCATCATATCCTTGATACCCTTTGGACCCCCTTTAACGTGTGACGTAATGGATAACCCGTTATGAATACTAAGACAACTTTATCAACCTAATATACTGCTTGACTAGGCCCTAGTCAAGCAGTGGACTACTACGGGCTATAATGATTCCCGTTACCCGGGTAACTACTAAATGTCAACTTTATAATTATATACAATGTATAAAAAATATGTGTAATTGTTTTTAGATAAAACACAATTTTTACTCGCTAAAATCTTATCTTTGCGTTTGATAGATATAACACAAGCGGTAGTGCACGTAATAGATAAAAATTACTGATAAGATTCGTGATTGATAAAGAATTTGTATATATTACAAATGCGTCAGACTTTCCGGGTAAAGTAAGAATTTTATGGGGCACGATGTCTATGTATATTCTGATCCATTGTAGGACCTGACATTTATACCTTTTTTGAGGTAAAAATTGCTCATCACACAATAAGATAGGAATAGGTTTAACTGAGTGACAGTTGGGTCAAACTACTGAGATATAACCTAACATATTGCGTAATATGACAGATGTAAGTCTTGCCTTCTATTCCTTCTTATTTGAAAACAACTTAAGTTACTCCTTAATTTAATAGTAAAATACTAGAAGTATTAAAGACAATTGTAAATAGAAAACAATATAGTCAAAGTAATATTCAATAATAACTGCGAGATATAATGTAACAAAAACAGCTATACGTTCATTTTATAACCTAAAGCCACGTGATTGCCTTTCTCAAAGAAACAGGTATACTTGCAGTTGCTTCACAAAAAAAATATATATTTGCCAATATTATGTTTTTTTGCGACGACATCGTAAAGGCAGCGGGAAAGAAATGGATGCACTTGACAAACAGCAGAAGTAAATGGCGTGCTCATGAAGATTTTGTGCAATACTCGAGCGCGTCAGAGAACCATATAGGGAGTATCCTTGCACCCTATAATGTACCTCCACCAAATATGAACTCTTAATACATGGGGGGGGGGGCATCCGATTAAAATAAGGTAAATTAACAACATTCAGATAAGCATATTTTTCAATTATCTTACGAATTTGTCGTGAAATAAGAAAATGGGAGAGTGACAAAGTTGTAAAAATCGTCTCGTCCTCGCTTGTCAAATATTTAAAGGTAATGTTTGCTTGAACGCGCTATTCTCAGAAACTACTGGTCGAAATTGAAACATTCTGTTAGCGTTAGCCCATTTATCGAGGAATCATCACGCTAAAATACTTACTTGAGCGGCTCAGAAACCCAAAGTGAGTTTTGTCCTCCGATAGGAATTCGCGCCACTTGTTTCGGTCCTGCGCTGTCTCTTGCCAGCTATAAACGCTTACTCACGCTAAAATGTTTCACCTAATATACGCGAATGAAGTCGCGGATGACAACTAGTAATTATATAAATAGACCTAAATTAAATAATGATGACGTAAAATTTTTAAACTGTAACAAACCGCAACGTCTATAGCGGCCCTAACAACGAATTCCATTAAAAATTAAAACGGAAGAATGACTGAGATGAAAAGATACAGGAAACCAGGGATCACTTTACCGGGGAATTGGGATTAATGAACCCTGAGACCCCTAATCTTTTATCATTAACTTGGGTCAAATCCAACACAAGAAAAAACGTGGAAAGATACTTTTTATTCCGTGAAGGTTAACGGGTAACGCATCATCAACAGCTATAACTTTGAATCCGTTAATTCCAAGACAAAAGTGTTAGAGGGAATTTTGATATAATGATTATAAAGTCTACAACCCTGAACAAAGTTAGTCCCTTTATTTAGTTACAGTACATAACAAGTAACAATTGTCTGAAAGGAAATATAATAAAACATGAAACAACAATTAAATTAACATATTGTAACAATTGAATGAAAAAAAACGAACCTAAGCAAAATGTATTTTTCTTAAATCGTTCGCAGCATGTCGGGACGGATGGAAACTTCAATCAGAACACCTGGGGTGGATGACACTTGATATAAAACATTGAAATAATTGATAGAATCAGGCGTTACTTTGCGGAAATCGATGACATGCATGAAATACTAAACTACTTTGCTTAAAGCCGCGAATGAATACGAGGGAAAATCGGTGCAATGCTGCAATCCGAAAGCTACACCACCGAATCCGCCACCAAAGCACAGCACTACACTGACCTTCCGATGTGCCTCAACGCTCGTTTCGCTTCGACACCGAAGCATCATCAGGAGATAGACTCTACAAAGGTTATTCGTAAAGTACCTTTAGTACTAAAGTACCTTTGTACAAAATAAATAAACTAATTTTAAATTAAACTCTTAAATGTCGAAAAAATAATTATGACATATTTGAAAAATATTGGATCAAGAAAGAGGCGTCAATACATCATTGAAAAATATTCCGTGAACTGCATCTCAAATACAAAATGGAAAATCGACTCTAATCCTTTCCTGAAGCGTATAAGCGATAAGCTTGTTTTGTCTCATTAAACACGTCTGGCAAAGTGAAATTTTAAAAAGACTGAGTTTTCGTTGAAAATTCTATAAAATCGAAAAGTACTGCAGATTTTTTAAAACGCAAATCTTGGACTTTTCAACGCAAATTTTGAATTAAAAATTTTAACATGTTTACTAGAAAAAAATTAACAAAGGATAAACTTTTTTCTAGAAGTGATTCCTTCCAGCTATTTTTTGAGTGTGGCAGAAATAGTGTATTTTTTATGTTACAAGGGGCAAACGAGCAGGCAGCAGGCAGCTTAGTGCTTACTGACCATCTGCACTACCAGGAGGCAAACAGATGCGTTGCCAGCCTTTAATGACGAGTTTAGGCCACCGGGAAGACTCACAAACCGAACGAAACGCAACGACAATACCATTACTTGACGTGACAGTTTTGCCGCCACATTACGCCGTGACGACGCTTCTTATGTGAAGAAAAAATCATTTTCGCAATATGGCCCGTGGGCTTAAGGTTTGCGATCCCGTCCTATGCAAACAATACGAGCAAATTATGTATCTGTTTTTATACGTTTTATTTTTACCGCTGAAAAGTATGTGTAGGCCCAAATGTTTTATAATCTAAAAGTAAATTTAAATATAATAAAGGGCCTGGTTTAGTTTGTTTTTTAATAAAGAGATTTAAAATATTTGGTGAGAGAGGTGTCAATCTGGGCTCTTGAGACCTGACTGCATTGTTTAAGTCCTTGTGTGGCGGAAAACTATTTTTAAACCTTTTTATTTATATTAAAAATGTATATATAATAAGATTTAATATATTAAATAGAGGATAATACAAATAACATTATTTTTATTAGTTAAATGGAAAAATGAGTATCGGTTTTTCTTCTCCTATATCTGTCCTATACTGGTCAGATCCACTACGGGTACGCGACCTCGGAGCATCCTAGCTGCTATTATCCCTGCCTCTATACCGTCCGTAATAGTAGTATCCGCATCCTCCCTCCTTCCAATGGGAAGGATATAAAGGTAGATGTACCTCAAAAAGGATATAAAGGTAGATGTACCTTTATATCCTTTTACTTTATCGCTTGCCCTTACCCCTGTCTTTCAAATTAGAGGTAGCGCCATGCTTGTAGCCGAAATGGGCCGGCGCGTCTGGGTACCAGTAACTTTTTCTTACATAAGATCGGCGTGAAGTGGCTGCAATGCTGTCACGTCTAGAGATAGTATTGTTGTCGCGTTTTGCTCGGTTTGTGAGACTTCCCGATGGCCTAAACTCGTCATTAAGGCCTACAACGCATCTGCTTGTCACCCGGTCGTACGGATGTCACTGGGCGTCAGTAGGCACTTAACTGCCCGCTGCCTGCTCGTTTGCCCCTTGTAATATAAAAAAAATCAACTGAGATCAGTGACACCCATGGATATCTGCAGCACCAGAGGGGGTAGTGACTTACATCATGATAGGGCTGATGAGGCAATATTAAATCATTTCTGAATTCAGTCTTTTTAGATACTTCGGTTCTCATCATGTTTATTCTCTTTCTTTCACAGATTAATTTTAAAATTTTCACTTTAACAAAACACAACTTTGTTTACTGCATACTTCTGGTACCATTTAGAGGTGACTAACAAAATTCCACGTATCGCATAGGTTATTTAGTTCTAATGCACTTCATAATATCATTTTAATCTTTCAATTTTTGATACGTTCAAATCACGCCAAGTACTAATTACAATCCACGACAATACTAATTATTTCAAACGTTTTGTATTTTAAACAATATGGACGATAAAAAACATGCTATCTGTCACTTTGTACATGCACTAAATTTTATGCCTAAGTGGAAATAATAAAAAAAAAAACAGTGTGTGGTTCTATGAAACCACTATGCAACTTTTGCCGCCATATTGGCCTTCTCTGCTAATCCGAGCGCGTTTCGGCGGACGGCTGTAATGCACACGACATGCGACATGCGGGAGATGGACGAAAAAATTTGAAGTTATATTATATCTATAATTATTATGAAACGTACATTATGTTTCATGTTCAGGGTTTGCCGTTGAGTTATTAAGGCTCGATTTAATGAATAGAAATCACAGTAATAGTATATAACTGACCTGTAATTGAACTAAAAGCATGTTTTATTCTATTCTATTAACATTGATGCTCTGTTCGTTACAAGCACAGTTTATATTGATATAATTGCACCCTTATCACATCTATCGGTTGTTCCAAATAGAAATGTCACGCGAACCAATATTTAGCCGTATTCGATTATAAAGCAATAGTATCGGGGAAAAACTTATAGAGTGCTTTAAATTTTCTATACGTCATAATATTGGTAATGTATACAAATTAAAAAGGGATTTTTTAGAGTTAAAATAAAATGTCCGTAGCGATATCTATCATACTGGAGCTAGACATAGTTCAAAGTGTTTGTACATTTTTGACCTTGAAGTCTACAAAGTTCTACAAAACTTTGTGAAGTTACACAAAGTCCCCGAGTTTTTACTCCATCCAGCCCAGCTCCTACCAGAATTCGAGAATCCGCTGGGGCTTCTATAGATAGAGGATATTATTGTTTACCTATAAAATTAAGCAGATGTTTTTACCTTAATATATATAAAAACATATAGTTTGACTTAGCTTATCGCGTATTTATTATATGTACGCACGAATATAATGATTATTGTTACTTTCCTATTCTTCCTAGCTTTATTCCGGTCTAGTAATAGTGCCCGATTAGATTGCAGAGGATGTGGCTTTAAGGCGAGTTAAGATGACTGATCGCCATCTGACGTCATCCTCGGAACCCCCACGATCTCTGCAATCTCACGACTAATATCACCCAGTAACATAAATCGGGTCCCACTTTACGTGCCTTCAGAAACGAGAAGGAGATCGGATATCAAATATAAACCAGTGCTAGTATGGGTCACCCGTCTGTCACCCAGTCGCAGCAAGAGATACTTAACACAGCGATCGACTTAAATACCGACCACTGATTAGGCCACGACGTCCTCATAATGATTTTTTGATGATTAAATTGATGAAGATGATTTTTGACACAATTATTTTCATACTTACCTTTACTCGCTCTTGTAGAATTGAAGCAAAAATAAACATTTCATTTCACTTATACGGATATTCATTATAAAATAAGACTTTAATTATACCCATTACCTGTCAGGTAAAGTTAAACGTTTCTAATTATATTCAATTAATATTTAGAATTTATAATTTTATTCAATAAATCTCAATTTACCATCTTTAAATTATTTTATCACAATATACTTCTCATAAAAACCTTGCAGGTTTATGTTTGTTAGGATTATCAGAAAAATGAGTATATTTAGGAATATATGTTAAAAAAAAACGGAAGTGTTCCCATTTTTCTGATGAGAAGTTTAATAAAGTGAATAAGTGTAACAATTTCATCCTAAAAGCTAAAATAAATAAATATACGCAAGACTATATGACACACGGACGTCTGTTCCTAAGGTAAACAACTTAATGCCTGTGCTATTTTACATAGTTTTAATTTGTTGTTTAAGCTTGTTGTATACTGTAAGTAGGTTTAAAGGTTTTATATTTTCATTTTATATTTTAATTTTTTATAATTAATTTCTGTGACGTCACTCGAACCAAGGTTTCGGCTGAAAATCAGCTCTGTATGCTGAGCCGTTACCTTTTTTGGGTTGTGCTACATCAAGCATTTTACTCCTATGTGGCATATCTCTTAAATAAATAAAGCTTCATTTCATTTCATTTGCTAGTAACAGCGGCCTATTATACAAATATTCTTTTTGCAGAAATATATAAATACATACATATAGATTACGATGTTTGCAATCGTTTTTTTATAATACCGTAAACGTAGTTTTTGTTCAAGAAGTCAAGTTTAGGTTATGTCATAGTATAGATTAATATTTTAAATAACTGTCCGCGTCGAAAATTAGCACCAATCTAGTTTACCGGTTCCTTTAAGAATTTGCCCTTGACTGTAATTTGCGTTCAAATTATAGAGCGTTTTGTGTACTGCATAAAATTTAACATATTTTGTGGTTTACGACTTGATTTTGTCTTAATTATTATGTGAAACGAGGACATTTTCCTTGTTTAGCATTGACAGCTAGTACACAGAATAAGGCGTTTTGTTTAATAATCTGGATCCAGCCCTCCTAATATTATCTTTCTAATAATTAGAGTAATTTCAGTTGTTCATTTCCATATTGATATTCATATTCTTCGTGCATCCAATAAATGTCTTTTTGTTCATATATGGATATAAATGTGTGTAGTCCTTGTGATTGGCGTCAAGTGGCGGCAATACTGTTACGTAATATTATTGTTTATGCGTTTCATTCGGTTTTTGAGATTTTTCGGTGGTTCAAAACCCTTTTAAGTCTGGCAACGTATCTGCAAGCCTCTTAGTGGTGCAGATTTCCATGGGCGTCGGCAGTACCAGGTGCATTGCGTGCAAAAAAACAAAAATTTGCTTCGGTAAGTAAAGTTGAGCCCAAGCGCAACTTTACTTACCTAACTTAACTTCTGTTTAGTACAACATTTTTGCACACTACTATCATAATTTGAACGTGCAAATGAAATCCAATAATTCGCACACATAATTATCACTGGTAGTTCTTATTATTTTCGTTTGTAAACCGTTCCTCTACAAGTCTCATTGTATTTTTTTAATGTTAAAATAAAAGAATAATAATAAAATTAAGTAGAAAATACATTTTCCACAAATATCGTATCTTAATTTCTGTATCGTACAAAATTCTTGCGTTCGACTTTCATAATTTGAACGTGCTACAAATGAAATTCCCAATAGTTCGCGCACATAATTATCACTGGAACAGGCTTCGGATGACGTTCATCTTTCAATACTACAATTTACATACCTCGACCCATATATCAGGCGCAGTCGACACGATGTAACAAAACTTCGCGTTTGCAAGTCGTGTTCAAGTGGTCCGTACATCTATGAGCGCAGTTGGAAACTGACTCTAACAACCTGACCCAGATACCCCGCGTTTCCCGTATCCTAGCCGTTTTCTTGTATATCTGGATTAATTATATGAATTATATTTAGCAATTAAACACCGAACGTTCCAATGCAACGGCGGCGACACGCAACATTTCTCGCTTTTCACATTTCGCGGCGAAAGCGACTATCTATCTAATTTGTTGTTTATTTTCGTTTCGTTGGTGTGGCGTAATGTACGCGGATTTTGGGGTATTAATAATATTGATTCTACCGAGTGGACAACTGCCGCATGAAACGGACTGGGGAATTTGCGTTTCATTCATAGTGCGTTTTCGCAATTCCCACATATATTTTTATACGTAAGTAAAATGGAAGCACGCATTCGGACCGCTTGATGGAGCCACTATGCTTTGCAAATAACCTGTTTATTCGCGCGTTGCTGACCTTATTTCTGGCCTCTCCTCAAAAGCTCGGGTAACTCTAGTCACTATCAAGAAGACAATACTTAGTAGAAATTCGGTTGTAGTTTTTTAAAGGGTATTTCTTACTTAGTATATATTTCCCTAATCAAGAATGAAGGGTTATCCCGTTATCAGTATCTGCTTAATTGCAGAAGATGTTGCTGTGGGGCGATTTAAGATGACCGATTGCCGTCTGACGTTATCCCCGTAACCTCCACAATCTCTACAATCTCACGACTCTAATATCACTCTTTGACATGAATCGGGATCTATACACCAATCGGAAAACGTTACAATTGGTCACCCATCAATCCCCCGGCCGTGGTAAGAGCTACTTAACCTATTGAGTATTAGAATTCAGCAGTGGATTTACGATTTCTATGAACTTTTATGAATTTTTATGAACTTCACTTAAATTTTTGTGAAAACTTTGGTATTTTTATTAACATAACATATGTAAAGCGAAACATAGAGAAATCAAATTGGAAGAACTCCATATGGTATCGCAGATTAGTTCGTGGGTTAACGCTCTATCTCACACGTGTGATGTAACCTGAAGTAAATAACTATTTTTTTGCAACAGTAAAGTAATCGCAGACGACACAGTTTCCATCAAGGAGCTACACGTGCCATGAATCAGATTGTAAAGTTGATTGCCCATTGGTTATAGTGTATAAAAATAAAAACATAATATTTTTTTAATGTTATATAAGAAATAGACATGAATATTTTTGTAATGTGTAAAGACGAATGCGTGACGTTTTAGTTATTATCAAGGAAATACACGTACTTTGAATTAATGTAAAGTTTGGCGTTCACTGGACGCATCAAATGAAATGAAAAAAAAACCCTTAAATTTATATACATATAACTCAGAGTACTTATTTTAAATATCCAATAATATAGTATAGTCTTAATCATCGCTTTTGATGACGGCGACCTAAGAAGTCAAGGATTATTCTCTTTTATTAAGCCCTAATATGGCTTGCACAGCCAAATTTATTCTTAAAAACACTACAACAAGTGTGGCAGTAGAATTGGCGCAATAATATCACATCTTTAAGTTTCGTTTCCTTTAAAAATCAACAGTGCACAGAAAAACCGACTGTGGTTTATGAGTTTAGGCCACCGGGAAGTCTCACAAACCAAACGAAACGCGACAACAATACCATCACTTGACGTGACAGCATTGCGGCCACTTCACGCCGATCTTATGAGAAAGAGGTACACGGACGCGCCGGTCCAATTCGGCTACAAACGTGGCGCTACCTCTAATTAGAAAGACGGGAGTATGGGAAAGGGATGGGGTAAAGGATGTAAAGGTAGATGGGGTGGAGAGAAAGAATGCGGATACTACTGTCACGGACGGTATAGGGGCTGTGAAGTAGCAGCTAGGGCACTCCGGGGTCGCGTATCTGTAGTGGATCTGATCGGATATCGAACAGATAAAGTCTAGTGATGGTATTGTTGTCGCGTTTCCTTCGGTTTACGAAAATTCCCAGGATCTTGGACATGGGCTACTTTTTGTCACGAAAATTAAATTTGACAGCGGTGAAGTACCAGTTGACAGATGTATGAAAGTTGAAGTAAACAACATGGACGTAGTTGTTGAAGCTAGTCTTTGTATAAATAAACAGCATTAATTAGTGGTTTATTTTTACAGAAATCGGATCCAACTCTCAAACACTTCGCACTTTGCCTACTCGCACGGCTAGGAGTAATGACGCCAGAAGCGGTGCTGAGACAAGATGTTGTGTTGAAGGATATTCCTAAAAATGGTTAGTACTGTAAATGAACTCAACCGAAAATTATTGTTTAGACTGAATGTTGTCAAAAAAGTAAAACGAAATTACAGCACCAGTTCATAACTGTAAATAAATAAATCACCAAGCGTTTTAAAATTCATCGAAATCAGTCCGAAAATAAATAAAACTGGAATGTTGCTCGAAATACAATTCTTTGTCTTAATTAATATGCCCATATATATCGGTATTGTGTTTACGGTATATAAATTTTCATATTTTTTGTCTGTCTATTTGTCTTATATAAATTTCAGAAATAGGTGAACCGATTTTGACGGGATTTTCCAGCAAATAAGCTGTAATCTTAAAAAAAGAAACCCTTATAAAGTCATATTTGAATAATGTGATGTCATTTTAATTAAATAAGATATTACAATTTTAATTTTTAAAATATTAAAAATGATTTGCAATAGAAAAAAACCCCAAATATTATAAAATTATTTTATATTGTTTTTTATTTTAGATCAGCCGGAAATTGTAAAAGTTATTGACGGGTGTCTTTTCAAAAAGCGGCATGCTCCTATTGACACTGCTTGGTATTATCTAACTTGTTTCTTCAAAAAAGAACCGAAATATGCTAGAATAGCAAATCATTTGCAATAAATATATCAAATACGTATCCTATGTATTCTTATAATATACTTTTCATCTATATGTCAAAAAAAAAACGCACGTGTTTCGATTTTTCTTTCTCTAATTAAATATTTCAACGAACAGCGCCATCTATTTACCTTTGCACGAACTACGTTATTATTTCTGTTGCTGCTAATAGCAAGTAGTTCTACATAGTTTTACTAGATGGTACTGTTTTTGAAATTATTTAATTGTACCTAATAAAGGCTGTCTGTAACATAATTATTTTAAGTGAATCCTTTTATTATACGTAATAATGCATACACCGACAAAATTAGCGGAACACAAAAAAAAAGGACAATATTAAATAATTAGTTTTATTTTGAAAAAAGTAATTAAACATGAAACAACAATTATATTAACATGTTTTGACATTAATTTGCAACACCGTACTTAAAGTTTAATGAAAAGTAAAAAAGAGAAACAGTTGTAAATTTTATTTTGTGACCGTTCGTTTTTTTCGATAAAATTAAATATTCATTTAATTAATTGTAAGCCGTCACAAAATCTAAAATCAAAAAAGGGCTCAATGTTTAGGTAGGGTTATTACTATTCTAAATTCAAAATTGCCACCGAATTCAGCCGGCGTGTTAACCGCCATATTCAATTTATGCGTTTTAAAGCAAAATTTTTTTTTTTTTTTTTTTTTTTTTAATGTTACAAGGGGGCAGACGAGCAGGCAGTAGGCACCGAAGTGCCTACCGTCGCCCATGGTAAATAATCGCCCATCACTTTAGGACATATCCATGGGAGTCGCTAGTCACTTACCACCTCCTCGCTTGCCCCATGTAACGTAAAAAAATGAAAAAAAATCATCCTTGTCCATCTTGCGGTTTTCGAGATTTCAACTTAGGTGACCTTTCGCTTATAAAAACTTCTTTTATCTATATAATAAATAAAAATATAGACATCAAAAAAAATAAAATGACAAATTTCGGTGTTACAGTATTAAACGTATGGTGTTTTCTTAAAACCCAACTAGTAATTTGCATTGGATTATTAGATACAAAAATCAAATGCCATATTAATTTTGGCTCGAAATGTATTCATACAAGTAAATATAAACCGGGGCCAAATTCTCGCGGGAGTAGACAAGTGTTCAGTGCAGGCATGCGTTTGCATTTGTAAGCCCGCTCTTAAAAATACGCGCAGTTTTGGACAGAAGCTTTTAACTTTTTTGAGTTGCTTTCACTGTGTATTTTACACCGAATTTCACTCAATGCTAGGGAGTACGTTTGCGGCACAAGCGTTTAAAACCGAGATCAAACTTACACTCGAATAAAAAAAGATGGTCCTTTATATTCCGTTGAAATCACGGAAAATATTTTCTGCATTTGATGAAATGAAATTCAGAATTCACATCTAATATTAACTCGTAATCTGTACATAGTATAAAAACGTCGTTTTCCGGTCTTGTACGCGTAGATCTTTTAAAACAAGCAATAGATTTTAATGCAGTTTACATCAATTCACATACATACATACGTACATACATACATACATACATATGCATTGCAACCTAACTCGTAATCTTTACCTATTATGAAAACGTTGCTTTCCGATCTTGTACGCGTAGATCTTTTAAGTCGAACAATAGATTTTAAAGTGGTTTTCATCTGTGTATACTGGTCTAAGGTTTCTTGTTAGAATTTAACATAACGCATAACATGCAATATTTTCTTTCCATTTTGTTTTTTATTTTAAATAGCCGTTCCTTAAGTACTAAGACGTCACGGGGCGTTAGCTGAAAATCAGCGCAGTATGTCTCCGACAGTTGTTCGTCGGAAGGTCTATATATAGTGAGTGTAAGTAGAAACTTCGCTAGCGTGAGTTAGTTCGTATGGGGATTTTCAGCGTTTGTACTGCGGTCGTCGTCATCCGTACAGCGCCGTCTAGTTTGCTTTGGTGTAACCTTTTTCCGCTCGCCATCATTGCCATCTTGTTATGTAGCGGCCGCTACATCATGTCTGGTTCCGGCATAATACCTTGCCGCGCCGTTCTGGAAGGTTAATTCATCTACTATTGCTACATCCTACCATTTGTCTACACCAGCGCCATTTTGGGCGGTTTTTGAATTACTATGTAACCTATAATGTTGGTTACTTTTTCAACTTCTCCCATAAGAGATGTTATTTCTTATTGTATTCTCCATAATACATTCACAAAATAACCTTTGTCTACACCAGCGCCGTTTTGGAAGCTTTTTGAAAGCTATTTACGACCCTTGCTTGGACACTTTCCACGTTACTCCTTATAGTCTCCATGCTATGAAGTTATAAACATATAGTTATAATAATAGTGAAATTTGAGTATATGACGAATTAAATTCGTCTTCAGTGTGATAAGCACTAAAAATTAAAGTATTCTAATATGAATTGTATAATTTCACAAATAATTGTGACAATTACCGATGGCTTATTATGTTTTTAATTATATTTTTATAAGGTGAAAGTTTATAAATAATGAAGTTAATAAAATATCTGTAAAAAAATAATTGTTTTATTTCCTAAATTCTAGTTGTTCAATTTCAACCGTTTTATAAACCCATAACTTTTATCGACATGTGTTTCTTTTATAGGGTTTTTTTGTCAAATATTTAAGCAAAGAATGTGTTTGGACTGGATGTATATAAAAAGTGAGTGGTAGAAGTAAAACATCGAAATGATTTACAAAAAAAAAATGAGCAGAAGGGATAGCTTATAAAAGGAAATAAATACAGCCATTAAGCGTGGCGACACGTTGTAATGCATCAGTTTAGCGGGGAATCTATTCGGCTTGGTACCGACTTCAGCATAACAATAGGTGTCTACTTAATCGTATGAAAGTACCAGTTATTTTTTGCGTTTTAGTTCTTTGGTGTTTTTTGAAGACAGTTTTGTCTCGATTTAAAAATAATTTATTGTCACTATCTAGTTTCTTTTTATTTGTTCAATACTAGGAGTATCTACTCGCAATATATTCTCTTATTCTTTTTCATTTAGGTTTTATAAACAAGGTTGCTCGTTATAAAAAATCGTGATGTTTAAATTTCTAAGTTGAATTACATACATACTAATATATAAAGCTGAAGTTAGTTTCTTTTTTATTTGTTTACTTGAACACGATAATATCAGGAAGTAATGGACCGATTTGAAAAAAGTTATTTCAGCGTTAGATAGCTCATTTATCAGGGAACGTTATAGGCTATATGTCATCACACCACATCACATTTTTTTTGCTTAAATTACGCGGACGAAGGCGTGGACACAGCTAGTGGGCAATAATACGAAATTTAAAACAAAATGATCTTTGTTAAAGGCCGGCAACACATTTGGAAGTCTTCTGGTAATGAACTTATTAGGGGTCTTACATTAATTACGTCACACGTTAAGGGGGACGGAGGGGGTCAAGAGCCTTGTGACGGCATATATTACAATTTTAAATATTGTAATAAAAAGTTATTTTATAAAAAAAGAGTACCGTATCTGATACGCTTTAAACGTGTTTGTTAAATAACTTTCAAAGTTGTTGTCCTATTTCGTTCAGAATAATTTTCCGCATGAGTTTTAGCATGTTTTATCAACTTGGAAAATTTCAAGTCTCTACGGCTAATAATTTGGAAATGTTAGGGGGGGGGACCTTACGGTTAGACAGACGGACGAACGGACGCACAGAGCGAAATTATAAGGGTTCCTTGTACTACTACGAAACCCTATAAAAGGGATTTCCAAAAGTTAAATTTAAATAATCAATTAACATAATGTATGTATCTTTTTCAAAAGAAGATAAAAGAGTGTTGAACTTGTGTTATAATGCTTTTATGAAATTTTTTTGTTTATAATATATTCATAACATCCTCGCAGCAATCAAGATGGCCGATCAAAATGGCGCGTATTCTCATGTGGACAAAAAACTGCGACATTGAACTGTGCAGGCAATTGTTTCGTTAACAGCCGAAATGTTAGACAAAGGTATATTTAATTATGGTTAGGGTGTCCACAGATTGGGTTAATTTCCATTTATTTATAGATAGACAATAATGTTCTTACATACTAAACACAGAAGTGTGTAGTGTGTTATAACGGAGCTATACATAGCTCTGTGTGTACATTTTTGCCCTTGAAGACTACAAAGTAGTACAAAACTTTGCGCAGCTACACTAAGGCCGGCCACACTACATGATCATTTAAATGAAGCTATTTCTGGTTCCGGCATAAGAACATATAGAAATATACAGGTTTGGATGGGGAGTAGATCCAAGCAAATCGTCATCGACACGTTCACGTGACAATTTACACTATTTGATAATAATTTAAGTTTTCGCTTTTGTCGGCAGCACTCATGACTGCTTTGTGGATTTTAGAGTTGCTTAGTACTACAAAATCCTTACAGTTTCCCTTTAATCTTACGTCTGCCAGCAATGTAGTCCCCCCTAGGAATTTCAAACACATAAGACGTAGAGGCTTAAATTTTTCCATGTTACTAGAAAGTGTTAACAAATCATTATGAAAATTATTTTGAAGGAAATCGGAGAACAACTTTTGAAGTTACTTAACGTTGATCACCTATCAGATAAGGGACGCTTCCATATAAGCGTGACTTGACATGCTATTGGCCACTGTTATTAATTCGTAACGTCACTTGAAACATTGGCACAATTATTTTAAAAAAATGTATTTTTTATTTGTCCCACTCCATTTCTTAGTCATACACATCCTACTTATTATATAACCCGTTTAAGTGGAAACCTGTCCTAATTTATGAGTCAGTTTCCCAAGGACGGGCCAAATGGACGTTTTTCTTTGTGATGTTAGTCGTAAGGTTGTAGAGATCGTGGGGGTTCCGAGGATGACGTCAGATGGCAATCGGTCATCTTAAGTCGCTCCACAGCCACATTCTCTGCAGTTTAAGTCTAGGACTACATCGGGATAACGTTAAGTAGAAGATAATCATGATATGTTTATCACCTCATTAACATAAAAAATGAGTGCAATTCACGCGCGATACAAGAAAAACCTTCAAAAATATATAAACATGAAACGAATCTAGAAATTTGTATTCTATATCATTCTCTCGTCGAGTCTAACAGGTATCTTTTTTATGTCGTTTTATCCAGTTTTAACACACAAAGGTGCTAAAGCAGTTTTTAATTTAGAAAGAAATGTGGCGACACTTTTACGTTCATTACAATTTCAAGCCACTCATATGGCATAACTAAACGAGACTACAGTTACAAAACGACGAGTCTGTCTACACTAACGCAATTAGCCTAATCATTCATGTAAGTACAAAATGCATCGAGATCTTAAAATAATTGTTCCAATGCGCCGTTTGCAACAACATCGGTATATTAAGGTCAGTTGCAAAATGAATCAAGTCGAGTGAAAGTAGTTTTGGAGGGCCAGCCAGTAAGGCCTTCACCCCCTCCCGCTGCGGAGGAGAAACCGTCCGAGCTGCTTTGGCGGTATGGACGGCGAGGGGTCAGGTTAAACTGGCCAGCTTTCCGAATGGCTTTTGCAAAGTATAGGTATTCAGTCCGCCTGCCACAATTGTATTAGATAAAGTACTAATCAAGGTATTATAATCAAATTTATAGACATATACGTAAAATGGGAATGTCTGTCTGTATTTGTAAATTGTAAGTTTATTTTTGTTCGGCTCGCAGAAGCATTGCCGGCCTTTGAGAAAACAGTGCATACTGGCTTTTTCTAAGGTCCGAAAGTCGTATCACATGGAAGTTGATTAGGCAAGAAATTCCTACCCAATCTCACGGTGGTGGTCATCTTTTTTAAAAAATATAACAAGTAAAACCAGACCAAGAACCAGTTTTGTAAAACCAGAAAACTCGTTGATGACTCGCAGATGTGTTGCCGGCCTTTGAGGAATGTATGTCTTTTACACTTTGTATTGTCATACTATCTGTCACATTCACTGTGCCAATACGTTCCATTCGTACATATAAAAAAGTGAGCGTATCAACTTCGACCCATATTTGCAATTTACTCACATAACGCTTATGATTTTACTCCTCCTAAATTTTCATAACGCCTGCTTAAATATAAAAATAGATTAGGAGTAAAACTGAAGCAATTTAAAAAAAATTACGAAAAGCGTGTCAAGACACGCTTATATAGATGGGTTCCGTATCTGATACGCTATAAACGTATTTGTCAAATAACTTCAAAAGTTGTAGCCCGATTTCGTTCAAAATAACTTTTTTATTGAGTTTTTAGCATGTTCTATCTACATGGAAAATTTCAAGTCTCTACGTTTAATAGTTTGGAAATGCTAGGGGGAAACCACCTCACGGGCAGACAGACGGACGGACAGAAAGAGCGACATTATAAGAATTCCTTGTAATACTACGGAGCCCTAATTAGCTTCAACACTTCGCTCGCCTTTGTTGCTAGGAAATAATTAATTTCTTATATAAAACTGGTTTAATATCTGTTTTATTTCAAGTATTGCAAAAGGCGTCAATTTTGTTAATAAGAGTTTCTTAACCCCGAATAAAGCAATACGTTCTTTAATTTGGTGTTATTTTAAATCGTTAAAAGTTTCACCTGATGTAAGCTGATCAAGGCATTAATGTTAAGCTAGCAATTTTTTTTTAAAATTACAAGGGACAAACGAGCGGGCTGTTCAAGAAGACACATAAGTAAACTGCCGTCCGTGGAAATCCGCACAACCAAAAGGCTCGCAGATACCTTGCTGGCTTTTAAAGAGGGGTTTAGGCCACCAAGAACCCCCTCAAACCGAACGAAACGTGACAACAATACCATCACTTGACTTGAAAGCATTGCCGCCACTTCACATCTATCGCGAGAAAGAGTTGGTTTTTACAAGTAGGCGCATGGGTTTACAGAAGACGCGACTACTACGAAAAAAAAAACAACCAAATTTTGCCACCCCTTAAATTTTGCTACCCTAAGCTCCGAGCCTACTCGGCCTATTGGCAAATCCGCCCCTTAATGTTGTAAGGTATAAAAAAAGCTATCGAATTTTAATAAAAGAATTAGAAATACGCTCTAAAAATTAAAAAAAAAAAAAAAGAAAACGTACACGATGAATCTAACACGGACGGAGCCGCGGTTTCGAGCTAGATTCAAATGAAAACTTACAAATCGCTGTGTGAAGCTAAAATTCAAATTTATTTATGCAAAACGCGTCGCCATTTTGCATGTGTGTTAAAATTTCACGTTTTTCTAAGTGTTACTAATTTATTTCGTGTTCATTTTATTTTACAGTGAATTTATATGTTTCAGGTTGAGGTTTGTTTTATATTTCATGACTTATCATCATCAGCCCGTATCAGTCCACTGCTTGACTAAGGCCTCTTCATGCGTACGCCATATGCTTTTGGTAGTAGCTGTCTTCATCCATCTCCTGCCTGTTGCCTTTACTATATCGTCGCGCCATCGTGCTGGTGGTCTGCCTATGTTTCTCGGTCCAGTGCGCGGTTGCCACTCCAGTATTGCTCGCCCCCAACGTCCGTCATCCCTTCCACATATGTGTCCGACATATGTATTCATGACTAACTGATGCTTTTAATTTTGTCTGCGTTGTTAATTATACATTTCCTTAAAAACTAGAACCTACCTACAGTCTATATGCATAAAAATGAATCGTTGAATATGTTGCTCAGCGCAAATCTCGAGAAGAGTTAAACCGATTTCGCTAATTCTTTATTTATAATATTCCTTGAAGTACGAGGATGGTTCTTACAGAGAGAAAAATTTAAAAAATTGCTTGATTTCAAGCAATTTTTAAAATAACACTTTTCTATACTCCTATAGAAACGATTCGTAGTCATTCTTAAAAGTCAATTTGAACTTTAATACCATACGATAAAGCTCAAGAGTTAGTAGAGAGGTGCAGGAATTGCAAAACAATTGAGTGACGTTAGTATCGTATGACTGACGACAATATTTGTTAATATTTATACGATGGTTATATTAGCCAAACACAAATTGTCTATGACGGGAACGGGAATAATATATGTTAATAGAAGTAAATAGTAAGTAGCTGAACATTCGAGCAGGATATCGTCTGCCGGCCAGGTCCGTTAGTAATATACTGAAAAGCTGAAGAGTTTGTTTGTTTATTTCAACGCACTAATCTCAGAAACTACTGGTCGGATTTGAAAAAAAATTTTCACGCACAAGAGACTAGGCGTTGCCGGCCTTTAAAGACGATTTTAGGCCACCGGGAAGTCTCACAAACCGAACGGAACGCGACAGCAATACCATCACTTGACATGACAGCATTGCCGCCACTTCACGCTGATCTTATTCTGTTCTGTTCTGTTCTATTATATTGAGGCTTCTAAACTATCCACTAATAAAATGTTTATTCAGATACGCCCACAGTATTTAACTAGCTAGCAAAAAGCAATAAGTTAGTAGCTTTTTTTAAAGAACTCGGGCCTTAACAATTATCATCCATAATAAGCAATAAGGCGCGCTTCATACGACCGGATTAGAACACGGGTTAGCTTAGGTCAATACAATTAACCGTAATTGCTACAAGCAGGGCGTATTAAGCTCTCAGTTTTGTCATAACGCGCCGACCGCGTGTGTACTGTGTGTTTAGTGATAGTGATTGTGTTCTTGTGATATTTGTGTGGACTTTCGTGGTAACTTGTGTTATGTTTTAAGGTAAGCTTTTCTTAAATTTGAATTTAAGTGACCTATCCACGATAAAATCCGTACGATTTTGAATAATGATTTATTGAATAATTTTGAAAGCTATACTCTATATTATTATATAAATCTGAAGAGTATATTTGTGTGTTTGAACGCGCTAATCTCAGGAACTACTGGTCTGATTTGAAAAATTCTTTCAGTGTTAGATAGCCCATTTATCGAACGGTAAAACTCAAGTGAGTTTATGACTGAATCATTCAATGTAAATAAGAATGTTAATTTTTAATTTTATAAATAAAATAAAGAATAAAAAAAAAAAATTAAACCAACCGTTTCAGAGATTACTCGTAAAAAACAGACAGATAAAAAAATATTTCATTTTGTATGGTACATTACATGTACATGACACTATACATCATGTACACGTAGTAAAATCGTTTACCATATCGTACTTACATTTACATCAACAAACATTATTTGTATTTCTATATAAAAAAAAGTTATACACATTCTGTAACTTCTTTATTCCGTGGTTATATAACACGAGCAAATATGCTGTATTGAGTGCGAAAGGACAGTTTTGGTGGTATTGTGAAAGCACGGGTTCCGCTTATGGCAACTTTGAAACTTTACAGAAATACCAACAACTGACCTATTGCCGGATGCCCCTTTCCGGATTCTTCTTGAAATTACGAAAATTGTAAGAATACTTTAAACGTACTTAATGTCGTTACAATTCCAAGAAGGCATTCTCTATACAAGAAATCGCCGGCTGGTCGAAATTCGCCTACAAATCTTTATATTTGCGTACCAACTTAAATATATACAAAATTTTAATTCTTTATACAAAAGCATTGTTGTACAGTTCACTTTTGACACCATCTTATAGAAAAATGTATACAAGTGTGTGTAAATCGTTTGGCATTAGTGTGCGTGAAGTTCTATTTTCAATACTTGATGAAAAGTTTTTACATATGTAAGACCGTAAGGAGTGGTACGTGCGGGGAGAGGCTTTTGCCCAGCAGTGGGAGAAAAATGGCTGTGGGTGATGATGATGATGAATTTTCAATCAACTTTCAAAATACTTATAATGCATATTTTATAAAAATATTAGCATTCGGACACCATCCTCTGTATAAACTATAATTGTGACCATGCTCTTTTTTCTTTTAAAACTTGACTTGGGTAGAGACACATAACATCTTTTGTAGCCTCTGAGGATAACAATTTACAGATAACAAAATACACGAAGGAATGGAAATCTCGAGTCTGAAGACAAATAACTTAATTCAGGAAGAGAACCTGTAGTTATGAATAGCAAGTACTAAAAACATTGGCTGTCTCTAAAATCGGTTTAAGTACGATAGTTTAACGTGATGATGCCGAAGGCTTAGGCCGATCGTGCCTCTCTATCGCTTGCTCCGCGCTCAAATTTGCACGCTCGGCTCAGGTGGAACGTGACACTTTTTCGTGCGTGCAGCCGGTGTTAGAAAAATAGTCCTAGGATTCGTAAAAACGACTGGACCATAAACATTACGTACACTATCGTAATCCGAAACTGACCACTTAGAAAAACGTTAAAGTATACATATATATCTCGATGCTAACTGCTTTGTTTTTTATTACCTATGCTGTCACATTAAGTATTTTAATGAAGTCTGTAATTGTTGACAGATAGTTATTTTTTATGTCCGTAATTACGTTTATGTCTAGTCTGTTCATTAATTTAAATGATTAATGTTTGTCTATTCTTTGTTCTAAAAGTGAAGTAGGTTAATTTAAAGCCTTTTTCCATTGGCTTACGTTCTATTTCATAGACGTTTTCTATATTTAAGCGAGGAGGGGTTTTATATACTTTTTTACTCCTATACTTTTATCTGTCATTATTAGAGACAATAATCCATTAGTAAATCGACGCAAAAGTCTATACTCTATGGCACATAATAGCACAGTTAAGAGTATCGTTATGACACTATAATAACACACCTATGGTGCCATAGACTATAAAACTTATGAAAACTATAATAGAGCCTGGCAGGTGACAGAACAAAAAAAAATACATATTTACTTTACTTGATATCCGACCTCCTTCGTGTGGGACCCGACTAATGTCACTGAATCATATTAGTCGCGAGGTTGGAGAGATTTTGGGGGTTCCGAGGATGACGTCAGATGGCAATCGGTCCTCTTAACTCGCCCCACAGCCACATCCTCTGGCACGAGGCTGTCTTGCACTTGCCCAGTTTTATTTTAAAGGGACACTTTTAATTGTTAACGACCTTACGTACATATAAGGTCGTTAACGATTATTTATGCTGTATTATACTTTGGACTTATGCCAATGACCTCACTTTCATTAAGCTACCATCGCACCCAAAGCTAACAAAAACTTTAAGCTCAGTTAGGAAAAGGGGAAAAGAAGTTATACCCAATTTATTCCTAATTGTTAAAAGATATTAAGATATACAACTAAATTAAAATAAAAAACTCGTCATTGAGGGCCGGCAGCGCATCTGTTGGCCTTCTGGTCGTGCAGATGTCCATGGGTGCCAGTAGGCTCTTCGGTACCTGCTGCCTGCTCGTCTGCCCCCTTGTAACATAAAAAAAATGTATATTCATTGTCAAATATAAGAATGTCATTATCACAAAGAAATAAAAATTTTGAGTAGTACGCAAATCTAAAAATTTGTGGCCCCACTTCGACCAGCCGGCGACATATGTCTATAATAAACTAGCGGAACCGGCACACGTTGTCCTGCATGAACGTTGTGTTACTTACTATTTACTAAATTCTATAATCTAAACTAAATTCCCCGTTCCTGTTCCATTTCCTATTCGCTTTCGCGATACATGTTTATTTGCGACTTTAAATTGAAATGTCAGCTATCCTATCTTTCAAGCGGGATAAAATTGCACACAATGTGCAAATTTGATTAAAATCGTTGAAGTTGTTTAGGAGTACATCGCGGACAAACGTGTAATGTACATATATTAAGATTAATTAATTAATAAGATGAATGCTGTATTTACTTCCGAAATAGAAGGTTCTATTATCGTCAAAACGATTTCTTTCAGAAATTACGTACATAATATTTGGCGCCAAAACCTAATTATATCTTCATCCTTCATCTAATAATAATAGGGAAAAGCAAAAACTACGGCCATTCTCTTAATAAACAAGTCATGTATCAACTTATTAAGGTGAAACAAAACAAATAGTCCCAGAGACGGCAGCGATATTTTATGACGACTGGTACGTAGCAAAACCCACTGGCGTGCCACGGGTTTTAGTACAGATAAAATAGAGAGCTGAGCTTTTGTAGTGTTTGCAGTTAATGTAAGTAAATTCGTCTCGTTGGTCCATGTTTTATTCTTAAAGGAAGTGTGACTTTCAAACGCACAAAAGAAAATTTAATTAGAGGTGGCGCCATGGTTGTAGCCGAATTGGGCCGGCGCGTCCGGATACCAGTACCTCTTTCTTACATAAGATCGGCGTGAAGTGGCAGCAGTGCTGTCACGTCAAGTGATGGTATTGTTGTCGCATTTCATTCGGTTTGTGAGAATTTCCGTTGACCTAAACCCTCTTTTAAAGGCCCGCAACACATCTGTGAGCCTTCTGGTGGTGCAGATATCAATGGGGGTACTCAATTACAGCCTGCTCGTTTGCTCCTTGTAAAATTAAAAAAAAAATGTAAATACTTTGTAACTTTTTAAATATTAGTATAAATAGTAAAACAATTAAGATTTCTTCAATTAAAGTGACAATTAAATATAATTAAGACTTAATTGGCGTCGTCTGAGGGGAGTATATCTTACAGCCCTCTCTCCTCATATATAAATAATGGGAAGCATTTTCAGTAATTACACGATACATCCTCCTCCGAGGATATTACAGTAAATGGACCTATTTATTGTCTCTTTCATGTTTGACTGGAAAAAATGAGACAGAGATAAGGTCAGTTTCCTACTGGCTGAACTAGAGTTTAAGAATGGCCTAATTATGGAGGACTGATTAACCAATTACGCTTTAAAGAATTAAGTTGCAACTGTAAACAAATTCCTCAATGTTTTATCCACCACAGATCTTTTCAACGATTTATAATGACAAGATGTGTATTTTAAGTCAATTCTGCAAGCTATAAAGAAAATAAATGATATTTAAGGGACATTTTTTTTAATTAGTAAAAAAGGTTTACTGACAATTAGTACTTCCTTCTCTATGGCCATTGGATTATCTTCAACTACTACGAATAGACACTGCATAACCGCTGTTACAATGTCAACTCCAAAAAAACAAAACAAATAAAAAGTAATGTGACCTAGCAAAACGGGGATGTTACCTACTTTATCGCTGATCATATTTACACTATTTGATGGCTCCAAACAATCAGATTGATACCGGAGAATGCCACCGAACCGAAACAGACACAGTCAACAGCGGTATCAGAGTAAATTTGCTGTTCAAACATCTCTGCGTGATGCCATAACGAGATGACAATGTGACGGGTACACGTCAAATTTTGCTTTATGTGTTTAAAGGTCGAATGATCGTTTTGAATCGTACAATGTATTTTGAATCCTCCATAACACAACGGTTGAGTGACGGATTCAATTCGGTAAGTGTGGTATCAAATCAAAATTCGTTTATTCAATTAGGATTTTTTACAAACATTTGTGGATTCATTCAGAAGCGTTGAAGTCATTTTTAGCATATTATATACATTGTTAAAATAAATATTATATTTAGTCAAATATATAGAGTTAAGTTAATGAGGATTTATCGCACTCTTGGTCTGAGAAAGGTCTGTCAAATTTTCGCCTGTTGTAGCACAATTTAATAAAATTGCTTATTTTTCTTTCTAGCGTTATCCCGGTCTGGTTCAAGGGTCCATTTAAATTGCAGAGGATGAGGCTGTGGGGCGAGTTAAGAAGACCGACAGCTGTCTGACATCATCCTCGGAACCCCCACAATTGCTACTCTCTCACGACTAACTCAGTGACATTAATCTGGACCCACTATTTGAAAGACCAGTGTCAGAATCTATCACCCGGTAGCGGTGAGAATTGCTTAACTTAGGGATCGATCCAAATGCCGGTTATTGATTAGGCTACGACCTCCTCATCAGGCCTGCAATATAAGACCTCTAAATAAAGCAACAAAAATAGATGATTACAAATTATATGTGTTTTAAGCAAGCGCTGCAATTATAAGAGGAGCGTGCATTTTTAGACTGAAGCGTAGCACGCTTATCGGTATCTATTGCTTCCATGATCCGCCCTCCCGAAAATGCTGTGGGCCAATATCCAAATCTCCTCTTTGTAGGAATTCAGTCATGATGTAATATATGTAATTAGGATATTGACATGATAATTGTAAGTAAGCTGAAGGAATATTTCACAATTCACAGGCGATGCATCTGTGTTACTGTGATAATCATTCACAAGGTTTACCGTTAATTATCATGATTAGGTTAACACACCGGCTAGCGTACTCTGTGACAAAATACAGAGAAACGTCAGAGAGATGTTTGGAGGGAATCCCAAAGAATAAAAACTATTTCCTAATAATACAATACTAATAGCTATTATATAGACAATAGTTCTATTTTTTGGTATTTCCACCAACTTAATTAATTATATTTATCAAAAAATACATTATTTAAATTTAATATTTCAAAATATATGCTTTAAATTATAAGACGAAATAATTTATACGAAATCAATTTTTTTTTAAAACACATTTACTAATTACATATTCTTCCTTATGCCTTTTTTCATGTCTTTAAATATGGCAAAAAAAACCCCCTTGGATGTTCGCAAATTTGTACGTTATATTCCGAGAAATCGGTCAATTGGTATTTATTAACATAGTGTGCAAGAAACATGAACAAAAATTTACAAACATAAATATACACGTTGAAAAAGTACTTACCAGATGATCAGATTCGGGTCTGGATGTATTTCTTGGATGAACGTTCAGCCACAAAGGTGGCTATGAACAAACTAATGGAGGGTGAAATGAACTTAACACTACAAGTCGCTTCTGGTAACACTCTTAAAAGAGTGCGAGAGTTTCATCCCGCGGAGTGATATATATAAAGCGTCAGGCGGTGGCATGTCAACACACACAATCGTATAGCAAATACTACGCAAAAACAGCCAAACAATATTTGATTATGGATTTCAAATGTCGTTTGCGAACGGTTTTCCGGATAATGCTCGAGGGACGTTGATCAAAATAGACCATAGATATTGCCGACAATGTGATATTTAATCATCTCTGAACATAGAAAGACACTAGACTTCTTCCACTTTTTTTTTGGGTGTGGCTGTGGAGGGAGTTAAGATGACCGACTGAACACTCAGTGACATTAATCAGGACCCACTGTTTTACGTGCCTTTTGAAATACGGAGGAGGTCGGATATTGGAAAACCTATCACACGGCCAGGATAAGAACTGCTTAACCTAACGACAGACTCAAATGCCGGCCACTGATTAAGCTACGACCTCTACAAGCTCGTATCCGTATCATTTCCTAAAATCCACCTAATGTACATAATAATACACTAATATAATTTTATGGGAACATAAAACTGAGTGCATTAGAAGTTTTGTTTTACAAAAAGTTTTATAGCATGTTCCCATTAGTTTTTGTGGACGCAAGTTGTAATATTTCATAACCATATTAAGAATTGTAGTAAAAGTATTATTTTTGAATATGATACCAGTTAGCGTAGCTCGGTGCCCTTCTTTTTACATAACCTAGCTCAGTGCACTTCTTTTTAGTTAGTCTAGCTCAGAGCACTTCGTTTAATTAGCCTAGCTGAGTGCACTTATTTTTTCTTTTTGCTAAGAGTATTTTGCTTCATTTAGCCTAGCTCAGTGTATTTCGCTTTAGTTTGCCTACTAGCTCAGTGCACTTCGCTTTAATTAACCTAGTACAGTGTACTTCGTGTCAGTTAGCCTAGCTCATTGCACTTCCTAGCAGTTAGCCTAGCTCAGTGCACTTCGTTACAGTTAGCGTAGCTCAGTGCACTTCGTTACAGTAAACCTAGCTCAGTGAACTCCGTTTTTATTAACCTTGCTCAATGCACTTTGTTTTAGTTCACCTAACTCAGTGCACTTCGGCAGCACATCTGGGCAATTTAAATCCGTTACAATGAGTTTTTCGTCACTTCATTCTTATCATTTGCATCTAAACAAAACTAACTTTTCAAAGTCAAACTAAAGAAACTTCTCTGCGTACCAACATTATGAGCCCACACAAACCAATATTAAAATAGACGAGGATTTTGTTCTTCTGTTAGTTTTATACTATATATTTCTTTTGGAGTCTCATATAAACGTCAGGCACGACTAATTTATGTTCCCTGCTACAGGATAACAAAACCCTAGGGATAAATATGATAGTTTTAAACGGGTCTCGATATAAAACAAAATAGCCATGAACAATATATAAACGATGGTGTGATAAGGCAACGGTGCGGCAAAGTATTTTGCCACGGCGGCCCATAGTTTCATGGGCAAGTGGGTTTTAGATAGCCCCCGTAAATGGTTTCCACCCTCGATTGATTTATTGGGCGGATGGTTGCTGTGCAGATAAATGTTTTTTGTTGAACATAGCCGCAGCATTTTCGCTCTACCCTTCTATATCAATCTATTAGAGCGTGAAGCGAAAATTTTCGATGCCATTTTACGAAAATTGCGCGGACGGAGGGGTATGAAATTTGACACAATTATAGTTTATATAGACGATGATGTGCCTATGCTAATATTTTTATAAAATATGCTTTATTAATACATTAAATCATTAAAACAAACCCTCGCGCACACAAACGCCAAATAAACTACACACACATGTATACATGTATTTTAATATAAGACCGTGTCAAAGTAAAATCATAACGTACGGAAAAATACTAATTATCAAATACTACAATATCGTTGTATAGTCTACCAAGAAAGTGCTTTACCATTTTGGATGAAAGCTCCTAGTTAAAAAAAAATTCTAAGGGTTATTGTTTATACAAGGTTATACAAGGAAAAATAAGCCTTGTAACAAATTGACGTGCAAACGACATTCGACCTTAGTTGCAAACCAATTTCTTGGTCGACTATACAAAGAATTGCAATTCTGTACATATAATTAAATAAACATATAGTACGCAAATCTAAAGCATTGTGGTCGAATTTCGGTCAACGAGCGATCTCTAATATTGTATATGTTAAAGCGATAGTTCACCTATCACAAAATCTCGAAAAATGTGGGAGGTAGGCCCATATTCAATGTTATTTTATATGGAACACGTCCGCTAAAAAATACAAGCCACGTAAAAAACTAGAACCACATCTCAAGCTGGTTTTATAACCGTTTTTAGTGAGTTCATTGGTTAGGTCAAAGTACTTGTTTGTTTTTATCAGATGGTCTTTAGGGATGTTGGTCTTCCATGAAACTGTAAGCTCTACAATACTACTCGCATAAATAAAATGTATGTAAGTTCACTAAATTTATTTCATCTCTAAAAAATAGCTTTTAAAATTTGATCCAAGTATGTTTCCAATTGTAAATTTTTATTGCAAAATTTCCTTCTTAAGCAAATTGTAAGTTCACTAAATTTATTTCATCTCTAAAAATAGCTTTTAAAATTTGATCCAAGTATGTTTCCAATTGTAAATTTTTATTGCAAAATTTCCTTCTTAAGCAAA
>JANCMC010043903.1:734023-808576 GCA_024363005.1 Charaxes varanes
TTGTAAGTTCACTAAATTTATTTCATCTCTAAAAAATGTTTTTAAAATTTGATCGACGTATCTTTCAAATTGTAATTGTGATTGTAAGACTTCACTTTGGGCAAATTGTGAGTTCACTAAGTTTATTTCATCTAAGAAAAATATCTTACTTTTAAACCTTTGTTTATTTATCTTTCAATTTCAGTTCACTTCTTTTGTGTAATTAATAGTTAAAACTTTACTGGCTAATGTTTGTTTTTTTATTTTTACTTTTTTTATTTTTATTTAGGGACTTTTATGTCCTTGATGATAATGTCAGTCCCATCATACAGGCTTATGTGAGGAAAATTGTACTTAAGCGATATTTTAATGCTGAATGTTTTACTATATTAAGTAAACATTATTTACTATTATTTCAATATCCTGACATACATATAACAGCAATTAATAAGAAGTCGTCTTTGAACTTTATTTATTGATAAATTTTTGACCTCAATAGTTATGTTTGTATTTTTGTTTTGAATTATTTTGATACGCCCAGAAATGGGTTCATATGTGTATTTTTCGCATGATGAAAATGATATAAAATGATTAAATAAATAAAATAATAAAGTTAAAATCAAGAACAAAAAAAAACTCATAAAGAAATTTAAATAACTTACAACTGAGAATAGAATATAATTAGATAGTTTTTTCTTCAAGAAGAGGTAAATATAGATTGCATGACAATAGAAACTGGTATTAATGATAGAAATAAAATCGGAATTTCAAGTGAACATTAAAAGTTGTGCGTTTCCCGATTAATTTCCAAAATGAAATAATTTGTTTCATCGGATATTTAATCGCTATCATATTTCATTGGCCTAAAACGAGCGTTTGATGATATTATCGTTTGGTGAGAGCCAATGGCATTTTGAAATCAGTTCAGAGACTAATACGTGAAATCAACGCGATTAAAAGCAAATATTTAGAAGTGATTCACAAAGAGCATATTGCGCGTGTAATGTGAGTTTGTTTTTTTTTTACTTAAAAAGGCTGTGTGCTGAATTTTAAAACAGTGTTTAAATTAGTTATTCTATTAGCTTTCTAATACAAAAATTTTGATAGTTCCTGTCCAGCCACGGTCTTTTAGTAAGTTATACAGGGATTTTGCTGGTATACCCCTTACTTCCATCTCTACTGCCTATAAACTGTTGTAATATACGTATAAAGTACTAGCTGTCCCTGCAACTTCATCCGCGTGAAATTAGGCAAAAAAATAGATACAATTTTAGCGTGATTATAGCCTATAGCCTTCCTCGATAAATGGGCTATCTAACACTGAAATAATTTTTCAAGTCGGAGTAGTAGTTTCTGAGATTAGCGCGTTCAAGCAAACAAACAAACTCTTCAGCTTTATATATTATTATAGATATTTAATTCATTTTTAGGAAATCTGCGAGCAACCCTAAATATTATTAGGATAAAACGAAATCCATAGTAAATCCCTATGATTCACTCAAGCACATACAAAAATTTCATGTGAAAAATCCCTTCTTTAATTCAGGATTACATAAGAAAGTTTGTGGAAGGAAACCATTATTATTCAGGTAAATCGAGTCCATTTTTTATCGTCCTTAATATTAAGTGAATTAAAAAAAAAAGCAAACGGTTGTCCTGCGTACGTAAGGCCTCGATTACATCTCGAGAGCGAATGTCGAAAATAATTCACGTTGTCTTTCCTCCGCCTAAATTTAGGCATAAATTGCGGAGAATGTTAAATGAGCTTTCCAAGCTTTTATGGTAAATGATATAAAAAGGGAACTTCGAGCTTACATGTGTCTCACAAAGAGCGGTATTAAAGAATTATGCTCAAAGATTTGCTCAGAAGCCATCACGCGAGGAAAGGATATATGGAAAGGTGTTTTTTTTTAAATGGCTCTATGTCGTTATATTATATAGCGAAATTTAAAAGCTTGTGGTAAGTCTAAGTGCAGTGTCTAGTTTAGAACCTCTACAATCTGTAAAAGAGATGGGCAGAAATCTTTCTGCCCATCTCCTTGACGTTCCATCTCTATTGAAGATCTGCGTTGATACAGTATAGTGTCCGTACCATCTGCCGGGTCCGCTAGTAAATGGTCATATATGTGAGTATCTGTATTTAAGAGAAAGACATCCTCCTGACTATAAAACTTTAAATTATATCACAAATCCTCCGTTCCCTCATATCCTTTGATTGCACGTCGCCACACGTGTACTTTACGAGGTAATAAATTCAGTTAGCAAGTAGATTACCGTGACGCTTCTCAAAGTGTCGCACTCAAAACCCCCAGAAAGAATAATAAAATAACGCATATGTTCAAATTTATAGCGGTCTTGGAAAATAGCACGAGTACTTCAGCTTTCATATGCAAACACATCTACATATTAATATTTTATACCTTAAAAGTTTTTCTTATATACTCCAAACTCCAAAGTCAGGTCATGTTATGAAGATATATATTTTTAATAACATACCTTTGAAGAATTTACCTTCAGTATGACAGTAAATTATCTTAAAGACTATGTCCGCAGTCTCATATAATGAGGAATAGTTTGCCCCGTATCAATTAAAAAAAAAGAGAACAAAATTTTCATATCAAAATTTACCAATATAGATGCTTTTGTCCACAAATGGCACCAATTATACACTTTTTTAACTACACTAACCCACATATATGACGTGGGACTAAACGCGCACTCTCGACAACTAAATGTCAACTGACACATTCATGGCCAGTCAAATGCCATCAAAGAACAGTTTTTATTTACTAGCTATAGTTCTATTCAAAGCCCATTCACTACCTGGAGCGCAGGCCTCATCAAAAATGTAATTTTTCAGCCCACTGAGCTGGTGGCTGGGGTAGATATGAATGGTTATTTAATTGAAAACTGATCTGTTTCAGAAAACTGAAGAGATGGTGGCATCTTCTATAAGTAGCAAAGTGTTATTTAATTTCCATCTATAGACGTTTATGAGCATTAAAGGCATTATTAATTTAGTATGGTACAAATTTGTAGCACCTGACGGTACCTTCAGTATTTCTTTTGATGTCTAACGTTTAGGACGTTAAATTCTCCTCTCTCTATTACTCTATTCTCACTTTTTCAAGCCCTTAAATAATCACCATCATCACCATGATGAAGGATAAAAGATTCTTCGATGACTCAGACTTCAGGTGTTCGTGTGGTGGGGCACCTCCGCACCTGTACGCGGGAGGAGCTGATGCGAGCCACAGAGGATGCTGTTTGAGTTGCGGGACGGAACCGTTTGATGCGCCATCGACACGAGAAAAAGAAGAAGCGTAATAGAAGGACATCATCCTACAGTAAGATCAGACCGAAACTGGTTGAGCGGAAAAGCAATACTGGCAGTGAAGGTGAGTGTTACTGGCCACTTTAAATAGATCTCCTACACCTAAAGCTGGGTTGCAAGGTACTGCCTTGGTTCTGTCTTTTGCAATGTGAATGATCTAATACCTGCACGTATTGTCTGAGTTAAACAAGATACAAACGATAACTTCTTTCTTCTCCCCAGGTGTTATCCCAAAGAAACCGCGTCTTCTTCTTCCTATTATTGTCCCAATATAGTACCAGGATCCGCTTAGATTGCAGAGAGATTGGCGAGTGAGATGACCGATTGCCATCTGTCGTCATCCTCGAAACCCCTAAGATCTCTAGAACCTCACGATTATTAATTGGTCCCACGTTTTAGCACGTCTTCCGAAGCACGGAGGAGGTCGGATATCAAAAAGAAACCAGTGTCACCCTTTACCCTTCTATCACCCGGTCACAGCAAGAGCTACTTAACCTAGGGTTCAAATCAAATGCTGATTAGGCCACGACCTCCTCTGAGAGATATATATAAGACGACAAACGAACAAAATCACTATGATTGAAATACGGCCCCTTCTCGTGAGCCTTCAAATTCTTATTGAATTAGTTGAGTTAGATACCATTTGCTTCGTCCAATTGAAAGTCTATTGTATAATTTGATTTATAAATTTAGGTCCCTCGAACAAATCTTGAAATTAAGTCTATTATCACTGTAACTGGTTTTCGAACACCGCAGATCTTAATGGGATGAGATGGGTATATAAAATTGACGCCCTTTTTATTGACGCAGATGCCGTTTTTTACTGAAGTAAAAAAGTGCGTCCCGTATAAATAAGAGACTAATCTTTTTTATTTCTGTAGATTGTTTAATTATTTGAAGTCCCTTAAAAACCCCCGCATAAAAGCTTCAACTATGCAAACAACCACCTCATTTTCAGTTCACCAACAAAGGCGGTGTTTTATTAACGAGTTAAAAACTAAATCAGCGTTTGACTTATGAATGTTTTGCACGCGAGGTGGATTGAACTAATTACTTATAACGACCTGTTTTGCAATAGCTTCACCGGGATTTCCATTACCGTGTGAAAGAAAACCACTGTTTACCATTAATATGGAAATGATAAGCAAAAATGTTTTGTTTGACAAACACCAACTCGTTTTAGGAATATCTGCTGATAATGGTCCTGTATCATGGGTAACTATTTACTGGGATTTTTATTCGTATCGTAAAGGTGCGTTCACCTTTGGACGCCCACTTCTTCTTCTTCTTAGCATTTCGTTGTCAACTATATTGTTTCGGCCCAGAACTAGTCACATCAACTGGCCTTTCAAAGGCAGCCATTAAGTCCTCCTGCGTGTGTCATTAGGGCACGTAGTGCACAATATAAGATGTAACATCGTTTGCATTGCCCTGCATAAACAGCTCAGGGTGGTGTCATATATGAATATGGATATGTTTTCCTTTCTCCTTCCAACCTTTGTTCAAACTCTGTTAAGTGACTTCCGGGTTGGCCAAGGTAAATTATGCTCATTTGTAGCAGCCGTTGAGAGTATCCCACATATTCCCAGCGGGTGATACATGTGGGCTTGGCAAAGGAACTTTAACGATACTCGACGACCATATAGGCCGAGGAAGATATGCTCTGGTGGGGAAGTCGTGCAAGGGGGTTGCCTAGGCATAGGAAAAAGGAAAGTGATATGAGAAAGATGAAGCTTTTGCCCAGCCGTATGACATGTAGAAGCTATTTAAAAAAATGTCTGTTACGTTTTCACGCCAAAACCGCTGAACCAATTTTGTTGAATTTCGGTGCAAATATAGATTGAATCTTTGACAAGGACATAGGCTACTTTTTGTCGCGAAAATGAAATTCAGAAGAGATGAAATACAGCTAGAAAATTTTTGTGAACGTTTAAGAAAACAACGCAGACGAACTCGCGTCTCGAAACTAGTACATAATAATAATTTTCGAAACTTACTGTCTATATATTAATTACTTACGTATCTATAATATATAAAGCTAAGGAATTTGTTTGTTTACTTGAAAGCGCGTATCTCAGGAACTACTGATCCGAATTGAAATAAATATTTCAGTGTTAGATAGCCCATCTATCGAGCAAGGCTATAATAGGCTATATATCGTTACGCTAAAATATTTTCCCTAATAATATGCGGACGTAGTCATGGGTAACAACTAGTACCTAATAATACTAATAATTGTTTATAATTACTCGTAGGTATGAAAAAACAAACAACAATAAATATATAATTTTTTTAACGGCACACGTGATATGTTTTACCGATTTGTGACCGCCAAGAGTTTAGCGTATTCATTTAAAACAAAAATCACTTCGCAAACAGCAAAGATTTTCCTTAACGTACGCGTAACATACACATAGAGGCAGCTGAATTGCCGAACTGTCAAGCACAGGATGAAAACATCCAGTCGACCAAAATGATGATTAATGGTTTATTCTTCCAAATTTTCTCGTTTCTGCGGAGCTCTCGAAAGCGTTTGCTTTTAGGATCGAATGAAAAAATTATAATTTAATGTATTTATTCGCGGATTAAAGCAAAGTAGTTTAGATATCTTTATCTTTTACAAGCCTTGTTATGCGATCATTAGCTTTTTTAATATAAATACATACATATGGATAATACACCCAGACTCGAGGCGGGAATCGAACCCACGAACCCGGAGCAGAAGGCAGGTTCACTGCCCACTGCGCCAACGTGCCAGTCAGAAAGAAAAGTTTGTAATTATTGAAAATTAATAATTATATGAACTGCCGAAATAGTTTTGCTGTAGTGAGAATTTGTTTTTAATTGAAACTGGAATAATGAATAATTAATTCTGACATCATTAAAATTTAGCATGTATTATGCACGCGCGTATTAGGTAATGTGTTCAAAATTAATTATTTTATCGAAATATATAAAAAAGTTTTAGAAAAATTTGTTTGTTTGTATGAAGACGCTTATATCATGGAGTAGCAGTCCCATTTGAAAACTGCAAGAACTTTATTATGACAATTTTCATATTTAAATCTGGTTACAAATTACAGTAAATGAGTGTATTACAAAATTTAGCTTAAATTAGTAAAAACATTGTTCGCTTGTCTCACAAAAACTCGAAAATGGCTTTATTCATTGAAATTTTGTTGGTTTTGTTTGATTCCCTCCACTTTAGGGAAGGTTTTAAAGCAAAAAACGATAGGAATATTCAAAAGAATTTTTTAAAAAACACAAATAATGCAGATTTGGTCGCGTTCGTACTAAACCTTTCGACTGTAAAATGACATTATTTTTAAAAACCAGTAGGCAAGTGTCACGTTTTTTGGAAAAACATACAGAAGATTGTTTAATTATCTCATAGCAGACGAGCCAAAATTCGGGCAAGAGAACGTCTGTCGGATCTGATAATGTTATATAAAATGTATTATAGTATATGACACGTGAGTATTGGAATACATTGTGATAAAACCCACATTATCATATCCACATCTTGGTTCGTGATTCCTTAAAAAAGAAAATACAAAAGGAATGTTATTTCGCATACATTACAAGCTGCTAGGGAAGGACGATTCTCTTTTCACACGATACCCCTGCCAAAACGGATAGATCTGATACCCAAATCCGCCTGAAAACTTTGAATAATATAAAAAAAAGTTACGAGGGAGCTGGCGCCCGGCTTTTGTTAAAAGCCACGCAAAATGTAAATCTGTTTTGGCAAAATAAGGCAGCGACACATTCGTTTCATCTCGTTTGCGGCGGCTTTTCTCAGCAAGCGTGCGTTGCTTGCAAGAAATTTCGCATGTGACCAAAACGAAATTTTGTTCCCCTAGGTAGTGAATTTTAATTCAGAGCGAAGCAAAGGATTCTAAATACGCCACCCAAGAACATAATATTATGACCCCGAGTGACACACATTATTTTCCACCACAGCTGTGAGAAAAAATACGAGTACGTGCCTTCTGACGTCGGATTGAAAGTGAAACTAAAACAAATAATTTTGAAAACATTAAATTTAATATTAATTTACTTTACAATACGTGAAAGAAATATTCACTTCTATACTACAGTCTTATGAGGGTTAGAGATAGTCTATTTTGGATAGTTTGAGTGTTGCTTTTAACACTAGTGATCCATACTTTTTTCTTTAATGCTAGTGATAAATACTTTATATATTCACGTTTAAAGCGAGCGACTCCAACATACTAAATCTGTCAGAATCATAAACGCAAAATCAAAAAGGAGAAACAGAAAATCCCATGGCAACAAAAAATTATTTTCCCCCGCTATCTACCAATACTAATTAAACTTTTACACATATGCTGTCGCGAACTTTTATTTAGAACTTTAAAAGGGGAACATTTCCGTCAAATATGATTTTTGCGAAACTTTAACCGTTTATGCAGCGCACGCAGCGGAAACCCTCAAAATGGGACAAAAACCGCCAATTTTGAAATATTCTTCAATGGCGCTCCGCTCCTATTAATCTTAGTGTGATGGTATATAGCCTATATCCTTCCTTAATAAATGGGCTATCTAACGCTGAAAGAATTTTTTTAAATCAGTAAAGTACTTCCGGAGTTTGGCGTGTTCAAACAAACAAACTCTTCAGCTTTATACATTAATATAGATTATTTTTACCTATAGCGTAACACCTTTTTTTATTGACACTCTGAGTTGCTATCATATTTTTGCGTCTTCTACAAAGAGTACTGTGATCGAAACCTTAAACCTGTGTGGTACTTCGGCTTCCAGCAAATATAAATTTATACACATGGCAGGATATTAGAAGCTTCAGTCAGTGATTAATACCTTAACCATGAAATAGGCTTTATGAATAAGTAATATTTTTACGTTTCACTAATGCAAAGGCAGTGTAATATTGCTTTATACTTTTACACCTTCTCTTTATAAAGGAATATTAGATATTTTTACGAACGTAATCATAATATCATAAAAATCCCATGCTTATTTAACTAAGTTTAAAAGCTCGTGTTGGAGCAAATATACATACATTTGTATTTATTTATTTCATAAGAACGGATATGCATCCACTTGGTTTTACAGAGTAGGGACTACGTTTTAAGATTCAAGAGAAATAGCTCTGCCGAACCTGCAACCTTTTGGCATCAAGCCGTAAATTGTACTGTTGTGATTAAAATTTTAATACCTCAATTGCTATCGAAATTCGGATAATTATTAGGTTGGCCTTGAAAAGTACGCTTTTAATGAAATTTTCTTTTTTTTTCTCAGTTGTCATAAGCGCCACCAACTTATTAATGTTTCCTGAAATACTGACCTTCCCTCAGGGCCTTGTAGTCGTCTGGTTTTTCTGACCTTCGCCGAATATTAACGTTCACTTGAAATTCTTGTATGGATCGAAAGGCATTCGGAAAACTCGACCGTACTAATGTAATTGGAGATTTGAACGTGGTTTAAGCTCCTCTCGCAAACTATTAGTTTATTTTTGAAATTGATATCTTTTAAAGTTACTCGCCGAGTAATCCTACCCAACGTTGATCGATTACACACCAAGTATGCAAAAATGATTAGCATGCTCAACTTGTTGGGAGTTATCTCCTTAAGAAACGATATAGGGCCCGTGGTATGAAAAATATGGGTAATGAAATCGAATGTATCATATGTTAAGCGTTGCAGTGTTACGATGTTACGCGTTCCCGTGTTACGATGTTCGCGTTACCGTGTTACGATGTTACGCGTTCCTGTGTTACGATTTACGCGTTCCTGTGTTACGATGTTTCGTGTTCTTGTGTTAAGCGTTCCTGTGTTACGATGTTACGCGTTCCCGTGTTACGATGTTCGCGTTCCCGTGTTACGATGTTACGCGTTCCCGTGTAACGATTTTACGCGTTCCCGTGTAACGATGTTACGCGTTCCTGTGTTACGATAATACGCGTTCCTGTGTTACGATGTTTCGCGTTCTTGTGTTACAATGTTACGCGTTCCTGTGTTACGATGTTACGTGTTCCTGCGTTACGACATTGCGCGTTCCAGTGTTACGCTCCCCTCTCCTCTTATACCGAACGCAAACGAAAGGAAAAGAAAGACGTATGCACTATAATATATGGTTCTTACATAAGGAGGGGTATTAAGGAGGATGAAGGGGGAAGAAGGGGAGGGGAATAAACTCCATTCGTATGTCGGAGCTGATACAATACATTTTTGTTTTGTCAATTTGTCTACAGAATATAGTACATAAAAATAGAAATATCTACAATTATAATATTAATACAGATCAAGATAAAATTATATAATTAGCCCTTTATCAATTTTAAGTTTCGGTTTAAAAAATTCTAATTTACCCAAGTGTTAGTTACGTTTTTGTGGGGATCCCTTAGAGTGCGGAATGCAACTGGAAAGCGTAATTCATCCTTGACGAGGCCGGTCGCATTTTGAGCGTTATTATGCTGAAAGTTCAGCAATTACGGCATTTACATTCTATACATTTTTGCGCAGACGCGACGCGCGGAACCATGGCGAAGGAAAATAGGCTTACACCGACGCTTCTAGCACTTCGCACCGCAGCACATCAAGTGCACGTTTTTTAAAGGATATACATACATTACTGTTGTTTCATTTTCGCGACAATTCCAATAGAATTATAGTGTCTTGACTGCCCAGTTGGCGCAGTGGGCAGTGACCCTGCCTTCCGCTCCGGGGGTCGTGGGACACCACTGGGTGGTCTAGAATCATGTACCGAAACCATGGGATGCGTATCCGGTACGATGTCAGATACACCATCTATATAAATTTCATAAAAATAACAAAGAGGCAATAAAAGGTCACAATCATATCTAAGAGACAAAAACTTTCGAAAACTTAAACTAAATAAAACTAAAATATATTTTTATTAAAATTATGCAAATTTTTAAACATCAATTCAATCCCCATTTATTCTTAGGGTGAAGTAAGTGTTCGTAAAACAATTCCATAAAAGTGTGGGTTACGACTATAAAATTCTATAAATAGAGACGATATAAAAATTAAAGTACACTTTACGGTTTACGATGCACCCGAGATGTAAATTTTATAGTCCTTTACGGAGAAAAGTATTTTCAAAACTAGATAAGCCATTTATACGTAAATTTATAATATCATTAACGATAAGAATAGAACAATATTTTGTTAAAATAATAAAAATGCGTTTAACTATTATATTCACTCTTAAATAGACTCACAAGTTTTCAAATCAAATCAAATTTATTTATTGCGAATTTGGGTTATTACAGAATATTTTAAAGCGAAAAAGTACAGCTAAATTCCGCTTACACCGTGCAACATAATATACAATATCTTAATTATATTAAGATATTAAATACGCACGTTATATATGTATATTACACACGTTAAATATGCATCTTCTTATAAAGAAGCCTATGCGTCCTTCTTATAAAGAAGATGCATATTTAACGTGTGCTTATAATATCCGATTTGAAAAAATATTTGTTAGTTTTCAGTGCTAGTTAGCCCATTTATCGAGGAAGGCTATAGGCTATATATCGTCACACTAAAATTGAATCTAATTTTTTTACCTAAATTTACGCGGATAGTCTCGGGCACTGCTGGGATAAAATAAACTAAGAATTGAAGTAAAACTACAACGAGTGATGAAATTCAAATTGAAAAGAAATTTCTAAGCTATTTGATATTTTTCTACTTTTGCAGTTTGCACCACAGGCTAAATGCCCGTGCCATTTGAAAGTACTCTGTGTTATTAATTGTTGTCTTGACTCTTCATTCCTATCATTCAAATCAAATCATTCCTGTTATTCAAAATCCGGGTTCGTCTTTGGGGTAACCATTTCCGCAATGAGATGGGCATCACGGTAGTAGATGGCCGCTATTTGAGTATTTAATTGTTTTAGAATCACCTTTATAGCTTGAGTTCGTACAGATATCAAGGGAATACGAACAACAGAGCGAAGAAAATTAAATTGACGAGTTTCCGAAGCACTTGAGGTTTTCATTTATTTTCTTTTTCTCGGAATTGCCGTCATATCTTGTGAAGTTCGCACCGATATCGGCCGAGGAGACACTTCGAATACTAAATTCGTGAAAGTGTCGAAGGTGGAACAGGATGTGTGAGTCACCTTAGCGGCCCGCTCAGGTACCATCCGACGAGCGCCGTATTATTGTGTACTATGCGTTGATAAGCCGACACGTGAATGGGCGGTGATTCATAGCGCATACCGCGCGCGTTTCAAATACTGCGTCTGATATTGGCATCCCTAATGGTTCCAGTATGATTTTTCTGCCTGTATTTTGGCAATAATAAATAATCACTCACTATGGAATACGGTGAGTTCGAAAATCGACTTATTACGTCCGACTCTACATTAGTCAACTGTTTTTTTTTTCTATTTCTCTGCATTATTTGGTTTTATATCTGAAAATATACTTTTTATGTTTACTTATAACAAAAAGTTGTTCAGTACCATTAAGACAATCACATGTTTCTTAGCTCTTTGTAATATGAAAAAAAAATCGTATGAATTAACCTTATACATTATTGTGTATTCATATATTAATACGTCAAGTGAAAACTTTAGGTACCATTTTTCGAAAATTCCTCGGCCAGAGGAGTATGAAATTAGGCACAAGTATAGTACATATAGAGGAGGATGTGCGAATGCTAATATAATTATAAAACAAGTATATTAAAAATATATAACATTATTAAAATAAAACCTCACGCACACCAAGAGGGTGAAGATGAAAATTGGTTATAATTTTATGCCTACTGCAAAACGGGTGTTTACAATGATAAGTAGTATCTGTCAGTAATAAAAAAACATGCTTATCAATAGAAATGGGCTTAAATAAAGAGTGTAGGCGTAAATTTTTTAAAACTGAACGCTATATAAAAGCGTCATCGCCGTTACGCGTTTCCGCTGCATTGACATTATCGAAAGTATTCATTCCGTGGCTTAAGAAGTTTTACTTAAAATAATTATTTAGTTAGTATTGTACCGAATTATTTGATAAATTTTTCGTGGAAAGTAGGTGTATTTTATCTATATATGATATGAGTAGGCCATCTAAACGCACTGTTCAAATGAGAAGTATCGAAGTAAACAAAAGTATCATGTATGTATAACGATGTATTATTTTTTTTAGTTTTGTTGATTAATTAAAAACGGTCAGACCAATTTTGATAAAATTTGCATGACACTACCTGGGGAGTAAAACTTCGTCTTTTTTAAGCCAATTAAAAATGCTTAATTAGACAGGCATATTATCAATAAATAAATAGTATTTGTTTATCAAATAGGTATAAATCAAATCAAATTCATTTATACCCAAACAAGATAGGCCCATGTATTAATAAAATAAAATAAACAAATAATCTCGAAAGTATGTTAATATGTATAAATAATTAATTTAATTATAATTAAAGTTACTCACCAGCACACTGATAGAATGATTTAGTGCAAGTAAGCCAATCGTGCTCTCAAATATCTTCAGGATATTATTAGAGCTTGGCTGCAATCTCCTTATTAAGGATAAATTAGTAACCTATCCAGTGGGTGTCTGGAGCTTCTTGTGTTACTTAATCTTTGCCCCCCTCCCAGATATGCAAGGCTCGCTGACCGCGCAGGTTCTCTCCGTCTCTTTCGCGCACAGCATCTGTCTCTCTCTAACCAAAAGCGCCGCGGGGAGTTTTTGCGAGCGGTTCCGAGAGGCCAGCCCGTCGTCACCTCGTCCGCTCGATCATGCGCGGTATTGTCGTAATTTTTATGAGGTATACCGATATATATGGCTATGCTTATTTTAGCTATATATTAATGTGTTATAGGAGACTAGCTTCAAGCCGCAACTTTGCCCGCTTTTTTTCTGCCACTTTCGTACAAACTTTTAACCCCATATATCACCTCTTTCAAATTTCGTTTTCGTGTCTTAAGGTAGTCTGTCTTTCCCCAAGGTTTAATCTATCTCTACACGGAAATTCATCAAAGTTTGTTCAGCGGTTTAGACGTGAAAACGTAACAGACGGAGTTACTTACACATTCATATTATTAGTAAGAATTTGGTAAAATCACAATTCTTTGCATCTCTAGTTAAATATAAGAATTTTTTTATATATTTTAACTGGCCCCTTGGCGCAGTTGACAGAGACCCTGCTTTCCGCTCAGGGTTGAGAGTTCGATGCCCGCATCGAATCGGGGTGTATTATCTATAATATGTATGTATTTATAGATTTCTACAATAATAAATATTAGTTGAGGAGGTCGTGGCCTAATCAGTGGTCGGCATTTGAGTCAATCGCACCCATCCAATTACTGACTAAATTAATTGTCGCTTCACCAACAATAGCGTGGTCATTAACTAACTACACTCGCGTCGTTAATCTCGTATCACATTAGGGTAAAACACACGGCGCCAAATCTGGGTCCCACGAGAGTTGTTGATACGTCCTAAGCTTATTAAATTTGAATCTACCATGGATGTGCAAATACAATTTTGGAGAGGGTATGTTTTGTACATTTGTAGAGAATTCACATCTTTTTGATGTATTTTTTAAAGATTAGAAGCCTTTATTAGTGTTACATTTATAAATCAAACACTATATACATTATTTTTGTAAAAAGAAAATTAAAGCAATTTCGGAACATACGAATATCTATAAAAGATTTGTTTCTGCTAATAATTTGGAAAGCTGGGGCCACCGAGTAGAAATAGGTAAGAAAAAATTATTCAACTTAAAAATCTACCTGAAATTAATCTTATAAATAATCACGAATCAAATTTAGATTTCAAGCTATCGAATTACGTTTCTATTCTCGGTCTATTTAGACCGACTGACTTCGATACCATATACGATCTGTTTTTGGTCTGGCTCGGAAATACTTTTACGGGCTGCCCCATTTGCAAATGATCCTATAATCTAGTAACAAATTGGTGCAGTCTTCATCATCCATTGAACGCGGGGCGCCAGAGGCACGCTGTCACATGCTTTCCTGATGGCCTGGATGAAATTCTATTATATATTGCTCTATCTGATAAGATCTTAAGGCTGCGGAAGGAGATGCTCAAAATGGCGTCAGTTTTTTTCCGTTCTTCTCGATGTCGGAGGAGGAGCTTCAGGGGTGTTCTCCCTCTCTTTCTGTCTCTGTCTCGAGCTTATAGGGCCTAGAGACCTTCAAGATACCCTCTGATTTAAGCTATAAGGTAAATGTTTGTATCTATCTACTAGAAATATCCCAGTCCCTTTATATTACGTACATGGCAAGAAAAAATAGAGTCGTTCTAATCCATGACTTTCATAGCCATTAAGCCAAGTGTTTTAAAAATGACTTAATATTTTTTAGCAATGTACTTTGATAATATTCATTATATCACGTATACTTAACAATGTCCTATCAGCAAAATTCTGTTACGATTCGCTTATACTCTTTACGTTTCCGACCGTTAAAACCGACTGACTCTCTTTACAGACATGAAGCAGGGTTTCGAGGGTTCTCAGATGCTCAAAAGCGTTGTCAAGAAGGAGTTGCCTTTCCTGCCGCTTAATTTGTCAATCCTTGTCTTTTAATTTATAGAATCAGCCAGCCCAAGCGCCACCGAGTCCAAATCACGGGCGAAAGGGTGAAAGACGAACTGGCCATCATTCTCCACAACATCATAAGAGAGAGAAGCTCACAGCTGCTCAGCAACTTGGCATAGCCCCCCACCCACAGGTATAATGTGAATCAATTTTTCCCTACTCTATATCCCCTTATATTTAATTCATAATGTAGGACTCATTAGATTTCGCGTCATCGTCACCAAACGATTCCCATGAGCTATATGTGTACTGTGTACATACGTGTATTTTAAAATCGAACACTGGCACTTAAGGAGTCCCAACAGAAGTGTGAACGAATCGTCAGATGTGCCATTAATGGTGACTTATAAAAAAATAAAATTAGGAAACCCGCTGAGGGGTTATGGTAGACTTGCAAAACTGATCCTATGACGCTTCTCGCTGTGGAAAGAGGGTAAACCCTAGTTTTTAGTGGGTATTCCGGCAAACAGTCGGTGAGCCCCACACTCCCAGTCGAGACTGTGTCTGAGACCGGGTATAGTCTCGACTGGGATTGAAGTGCGTAAATGCATTTTCGAGGTTTTAAAATAAAGTGTTTTTTTACTATAAGATTTATCTTTTACGTTCCGGTTTTATGTTAAAGCGCCCACAATACAGGCATCTTTATAATGTTATTTATTTAATATTCGCCTGTTTGTATTTCAGTATCCTGCTCCTAATTCGTCTAGTCAGCACGCGTCTAGAAGTGGAAGCTCACAGGTGAATAAAAATAAAAAGTTAATTTAAAAGTGTCATAAACTATTAACGTTTAGATTAGTGGTTTTAATTTTTTTTGGCCGCGGACATGACTTTGATTTTGTAAATTTCAGCAAGGGCCACAATTTGAAAATACAAAGTATATCAAAACAAAATAAACAATTGTCAAAACGAGGATGAAACCAGAGGCCAATTTGTGATTTTGGAAGACAACTCTTAATTTTCTTTTTCGTCCTACTCTTCCTACTTTTTGGGGTTAGGGCCGCGCACAATCTTGCACTAAGTTATTTTTAGTTGTGGATCAGAGAGATTTGGTATGGTCTTTGTTTAGGTAAACCTCTATGGGATATTATTTATAAAACAACATAAATTATGCACTTATTTTTCGGTGCGATGTGGTGGCAATGGTGTCACAGTAAGTGATGATATTGTTATCGCGTTTCGTTCGGCTTGTGAGTTATCGGTGGCCAAAATCCCTCCTTAAAGGTTTTTAGAGTGTTAGAAATTGAAATTGTTAAAAATATAATACATTATATTATTTATAAGATGTTTCCCACACCACCTTATAGGGTTTCTGAATACCCTTCTTATGACTATCAAATAAAAGATTATTCAAATTCTCTTTTGCTGTTTTTATTTGTATTTCCCCCAGGTAATAAATGTATGATTCATTATAATGTGTAATAAATGAAGAAACTTCTGGTTTTGTATTATATTTAATGGAATTAACCCCAATTAGGGTACAATTGCCAACGCAAACTTCCATCCATGACGGTTACGTAACACCCACATACCCGAATTGATTTTTGTTCGCGTCCACCCCTCTTTTGTACGCATGCGCCAAAAATTTAAACACACACTCGCTCAATAGCTCACTAACACATATAAAGTTGATCTTTGAATATAGTTATGGAATATAAACCTTATTACAAGAGGTTAAAGTTCAGTATCAAATGCACAAGATGATAGTATTTTTAGACCATTCGAACCTATTAGGGAAAATGGTGACGCGCCCTCTCCCATGCAAATCGGGAAACCTTGTCACGGAAGGTTTCATTTCTGTCTGTGTTATCCCATATATCGCGTATTTAAGCATTATTTTCGCAGTTCTACAATTGGGTTTTTTATTGTGACACCGTTAAATAGTGCACTGGACAGAGTTAAGCCGTTTGTAAGCATATTGGAAGCCTGGAAAAGTTGCTACTAAAAATAGACTGGCAGACATACTTGTTGGAAAATCTAGTGAGCATCCCATTCATGAAACACATTCATTTGGTGCTGGGCAGTGAAGGTGCATAGGTCGGGAGGCTTTACATCTGTGAATGGACATTTTGTAAATCTGTGGACTTATTCATCGAACCACTCGGCAATTTTCGGATATTCTTCATCTTTTTAAAAGAACAAATCGGCTGAAAACATGTAAGTATTCATTTTCAACTTACCATCGTAAGACTGACCGATGTCTGTGTACAGAGTTGTCCTTTGTTATATATAGATTGAGACAAAAGATAACAATTTATCGATTTTTACGAATTTAATTTGATTATGTGCATTTGACTCAGCATATTTTTATAAATGTGCGATTTAATAAAACGCCACGGAGTCACAAATTAGTGACGAAATCTAAACGAAGAAAAAATATGCCAATTGAAATCAATTTTAGGTGATTAATTTGATTTTACAAGCAATGTAGAACTACGGGATATTTATACTTGAATAATTACGAATTTTATAAAACTAAAGTTAGGATGATTACAGTGATTCAATAATAGACATAAGAGTCTATAAAGACATCAACATCATCTACAGCCTTTTTGCTCCCACTACTGGTGCTACCTCTCTCTTGTGTGCCTCTATACGGTCTTGAGCTAACCTGGACCATTTTTCATCAGCGACGGATATTATGTCGTCGACCCATCTAGTTGTTGGACGACCAAATTTCCGCTTTCGTAGCTTCGGCCACGACTCAGTCAGTGCCTTAATCCACCTGTCGTCACTTCGTCGGGCCAAGTGACCTACCCAGTTTCACCTGAGTCACTTAGAGTTATAGAGAGATAGTCAAATATTGTATGAAATATTTTTTCCCAGACAATTTTTAATGTCTGGTCTTTTATCTGACATTTATAAATTTTCCGAAAATTTCTTACTATTTTCATCGCCGTATTTATTTTATCCTTCCTTTATTTTTATGAATGTATTTATTTTGTTAGCGTTACGTACCATGTCCCCACTATTTTTTGTATTTTTTTTTATTGTAGTTAATAGTCTTAACAACCCGAAAAACTTTTTTATTTCTTGGGTAGCATTTCTAATTTTGTCATACAGACAACTAATAGATGCCGAAGCAATGTTGTTATAGCAGTAGCTTTCTTAAGAGTTACAGCTTTTTTAGTATTATAGATTTTCAGATATCGTTCAAATTAATTAATCCTAAGCTTTAAGTTTCAAAATCGATTCATTTCAAAACCGGTTTTTCTTCTGCCTGCCATTACTTCGATCTAGTACTAGGGTATGCTTCAAGTACTAGTACTAGTACCCACGACTTCGTCCGCATAAAATTAGATAAAAACTTTAGCGTGATGATAAATAGCCTATAGACTTCCTCGATGAATGGGCTATCTAACACTGAAGGAATTTTCCAAATCGGTCCAGTACTTCTTGATATTAACGCGTTCAAGCAAACAAACAAATCAAACTCTTCAGCTTTATATATAGGTATAAATTACAAAATATTCTTCAATGTAGCTTTCGGTACGACCGTCACCTTAAAAGTGGATTATTATCCGTGTGTCATGTTCCCACTGATGAAATTATACTCTCCTATCATCCCCCTAGAGAATTATGCCTTCATTTCTTCAAGCCGCATATGCCAAAAATAAAATTATATAATACCTTATGAAGTCAAGAACCCTAGCTTAAAGTACAGCCATATGGGATCATGCGTAAATTAATACGTCACACGCATTTTATGATTTTTTCTAACTCCTCCCCCGTCTGTGCCACAGTTTGTCACATTTTCGAAACTCCCTCCCCTTTGTGTGACGTCGTTAAAGGTCAGCAACTCATCTGCTAGCCTCCTGGTAATGCAGATATCCATGTTTGCCCCTTGTAACATAAACAGAAAATAAAAGACGAAAAAATTAAAATTTGTACATGTTAAGAAACAAAGCTGTGTCTCCTACCTCCTCGCCCAATGCTTATTGTCACTCAGTGTGACATTTTGGCGATACCCTTTAACGCGTGAATTTATTAGTGAGTGAATTAATTATTACGTTTAGTAAGTATTAAAAATAAGTACTTATTTTCTAAAAGAACCTTGTGAGCATCAAATCCAATCACAAATTTGTTGCCTTCATGCGTGCATCAACACGGTAGATGTATTCCGTATTATAGGAAAACGCTTTGTAGGACTTTTTCCGTACAACGTACATGTATGACCTCGTATAACGCGTTATTTACAAGTGACTCAAGTTTAATTTATCTCGATAAAGAGGGTTTATATCGAATATTAAGCAAAAACTATGTTACCAACGAAATATGCGTGTTTTAATAAAATCAAACTAAAATCGTTATAAATAAAAAACTAATACATATGAAGTAACTAAAAAATATTTAATTTAATTTTATGACAACAGAATTACAAAGGTACGCGATCCTAAGTATGAACTAAAATAAATAAGGCATGGACTGAAATCCGCAAGGTATCCACTTCAAACCCCACCGCCACTGGGGTATTGTCGCACCCACTCATAATACAAGCTTTTAATTTAAAGCTTAGTGAGAGGGGAAAAGGGAATATTAGACATACCTAAAAAGTATTCTTAAAAGAAAAAAATAGAAAAACTGTACTAATCATTATAAATTTCACAATATATAAATGTAACGTGTGAAATACCTGCGCTATCTGGAGTAATACCCTTGTAATAAGAGGAATTGAAAACGCGTAATATGAAAATGCGTTATAAGAGTACCGTGCTGTAGGGGGGATTACTGTACTCGTTATTCTCCAAATACCCAAATCTCAGCTGACAACAATATCACATTTACTTACAACTGCTGCTATCAATGCCTAATACGATTTAACTTTCCTTCCTAAACACAACTCGGAAACCCTTCGTACACGACTGACAGAATCAATTTAGTAACTCCCGAGGGCTGCTTCACAAAACAACACCCCAAAGTTGTTAATTCGCTAAGTTTAGCACATTAGAATAGTTCATACATAACCCGCTTATTCGTAAGTGGTTAAGATTAATGGCAATTCACACTGTGGTCAAAGTTCAGATTTAGATGTACAAGGGCCAAGACTCGACGTGCTAAATACTATAATTATAGAATTAGTATATTTGAATTTCTGTAATACTATTCTACTAGCAGTTACCCGTAACTTCGTCCTCGTAAAATTAGGTGTTTTTGATATTAAAAAAATACATTATGAAATAACCTATGTACGTTAATATCCCATGAAAAAAGTGAGGCTATCGGTTTAAGATCAACAACAAGCACACACAATCAGTCTTAGCTTTTGCAGACGATCTAGCAATATTAACAAGAAGGATTTTCAATTTGTCTTCAATGTAAATGATGTAGGCCAATATATCACGGAGACTATATAAAGGAGTAACATCTCGGTATATTAAAAATGTCAGTCGAATTGCGTAAATAATGTGGCGCCACATTAGCGTCATGGTAAATTTTAAAATTTACTATTGGGCAATAGGCGAGACGACAAATATTGAAAAATGGGTTTATGGTGTTCTCAAGTATCTACTATTGGCAAAAAAAGTTAATACTTCTGCGGAAACTTATGTTTTTATAGCAGAAAAAAACAAATTTTAGGATTCAAATTCCCTCCAAAATAATCGAAGTTGCCCTGACGTCACTTTATCTTAACAGTGCGTTCCGCTAAGCGTCACCCCGACGTTTTCGCCGCGACCATAACGATCGCAGCATTCAAATTTTGAATATCTGAATGAGCACTTTAAAACGTTGCGATCTCTTATCGGAACGCACTCTAACATACAGTAACGTCATACGCACTGCCGAGTGTTTTAGATGTCATGGCGGATTGTTGTATTTTGTAGTCTCCTTATTTTGTTAATATCCATTAATCTCGATCGCGATATAAAAAAAAAAAACGTTTTTTAATCTTCTTGCATCTTATTTTATCAGAGAAATATATAATTTAAATGATTTCTGATTACAGTCGTCATGCCTATTCAGTGGTACCTTCATACCGAGCCGATCTGGAAAATTATTGGTCAATTTACCTACTTTTTTTGGACTAAGCTATAATATTGGACAGTTTTTCAACTTTTCTCCCACAAGAGATGTTGCTCCATACGTAAAATTGACCCAGGAGTTTCTCGGTAAAAGAAAATGACAGCAACAAAAATCTGTCTTCCAAGTCATCATTGTGTCTTAATAATTCGATGAGCATCATCATAATGCCGGGGCCAGACACAGCTCAAAGTGTTTGTAATTTTTGTCCTTGAAGACTACAAAGTACTACAAAACTTTGCGACAATACACAAAGTCCCCGGGCCACACTACATGACCATTGAAATGGTTGTTCTAATGAAGCTATGTCTGGCTCCGGCATAAAAACGACAAACTTTTAGTCCGTTAATTGCTGATAAACTGTTTGCCTATCCAAAAATTTCAAAGACTATTTCGCTCATGAAACTTTATTTTTAATACGTCATTTCAAAAGTACATATCTGTATCTTGGAAGATAACGAAATGTCAGTTTATCAGCAAGCGATGACTCGTTCATTATTCATGATTAATATCGCTAGCGAAATGTGCGTTTCTTGTTTTTTAATATACATAAGTTTGTTCAGTAACAAGATAATTCACTTTTAATACATAATTGATATATTATTTGATATTTATTCGGAAACTATAACCTCCCTAAAACACGGATTATAGAATATTATTAATGTCGTGTTATAGTGGGGATTAGAGTAATTTCAAAAAATTTCAGTTTTTTTTAAAATTTAGAATTGTCATACGAGTTCCTAAAAACTTGAATCTGTCATGGATCATGATTCTATGAAAATCGTCAATAAAAATATTATAAGCACAGATAATATAGTAACAGCTGTATCGATTTTAATTTTTTTTTTCGGGGAATAACCTAGGCGAACTGACGAAAAATTTTCAAAATTCCTGTTAATGCAAAAGGCCAGTATGGCTTTAATTATTTATTTGACTGACGGAAATAACATTAAATATATTTATACTATTTAAAAAGTATCGACTTATATTTATATTGGTAACAAAACTGAAAAAAAAACGGCTTTAATCAAAAATTACTTATATTTATAAATATTAATAGTGTAACCACTGAAGATCTTCGTTTACATTTGTAATGATTTGTGTAAGTTTTTTTTTTTTTTTCAATATAATCTTGTCATTTGAGTACATTGATGTTTTTCTTTTTTATCCTAATTTTTTAATGATATTTTATATTTTAGCAACACCAAGATGGTGTTAGTCTTTCATCTAAATAATCATGTCCTCACTGGTAAGGGTTCATCCATAAGTCACAACGATTTTACGATTTTTTTTACTTCCCCCCTTTGGTCCCACTTTTTAGGTGCCTTCCGAAACACGGAGGAGGTCGAAGATCAAATATAAGCCAGAGCTAGAATGGGTCCCCCATCTATCACCCGGTCGCAGCAATAGCAACTTAACATAGAGATCGACTCAAATGCCGACCACTGATGAGGCCACGACCTCCTAAAAGTCAAGTCAATACAAAGAGTCAATAGCAACGGTATAAGGTATGGACTGAAATCCGCAAGGTACCCGGTTGAAACTTCACTGCCGTTGGGGTATTGTCGCACCCACTCCTAATACAAACTTTAATTTAAGGAGTAGTAGGAGGGGAAAGGAAATATAAGACATACCTAAAAAGCATTCCTAATATTCTGTTTATAAAAAAATCTACTTCTATAATTAACACAACTAATATCTTTTAAGGAAAGAAAGATCTTTAAAGGAAAATGGTAGGTGATTAAAACAAGCAACTATGTTTTATCTAGATAGAAGAAATGACAGTATTCGCGTGAGCATGGCCAGAGGTCGTCGCCCGTAATATGTGCGCTCATCGAACCGCGTCCGGCCACATCCTTTACAGTTGCTCCCACATCCACCTTCGACTGTTTCCTGGACATCAGTAAAAACAAGTTACATAGGACATGACGCTGTGTCTTTATTTATACTAGAGATCACCGGGTGGTCGATATTCGGCCAGAAATCTTTATATTTGCGTACTATATGCCTATTTGAAGCTATGTACAAAGTTTTTAACAACGTACATTGTTATTTTGTGATGGTTGTCATGACTACGCTTTGAAATAATTTTATAGTAAAATGTATACATGGGTGTGTGTAAATCGATTGTCATCGGTGTGCGTGTGTGGTTTTATTGTAATCTATACTAATACATAAAGCTGAAGGTTTACTTCTTTGCTTGAACGCGCTAATCTCAGGAACTACTGGTCCGATTTGAAAAATTATTTCCGTGTTATACAGGTCATTTATCAATGAAGGCCTATAGCTTTATATCATTAAGCTAAAGTTTTAATCTATTTATTTTTTTTTGCCTAATATTACGCGGTCTAAGTGGCGGGCACAGCTACTAATTATATATATTTCAAACGCATTTTTCATAAAAATATTCCCATACTCAATTGCCTTCTCACACCCTTCACTATATAAATTATAATTGTGACAAATTTCATACTCCTCCATTCGCGAAATTTTCGAAAAATAGTACCGAAAGTATTTGCTTTACTTAATCATATATAGATTAATTAATCTTTTTCATTACGTTACTCGATGATGTGACAAATTTCGTTTGTTAGTCTGCCTAGTATCAGTGATCCAGCTGTATTCGAGAAAACTGCAGCGCTAAAAAATTTAAACCTGGTTATTCTAAGAAACTGGCTGAGACTATTAAAGCGATTAATAAATTTTTAATCGCAAATGAGATTCGACGCGAATTCTAATTGTGAGGTGAGTCGTTTTTCACGGAATAGTATAACAGGTTCGACGTCCGGACCAAACGCATCCGACCGCGACCGTTGGTCCTTGTACAACCGGGACAATGTACCTACCGGGTAAACCTATCTCCATTACAGTACAAACATTAAACTTTGGCCATAAATTATATTAGGCACTAGCGGACTGTTTTATGAGTCTCAAATGGCGATGGGCAGGACACTTGGCTAGGTGTGGTGATGGCAGGTGGAATAGGGCCTCAACAGAATGGTAACCACGGGGAAGGAAACGCCTCAGAGACAGAGCACCAGCCAGATTTTTTTTTATATAACAAGGAGTAAACGAGTAGGCGGTTCTCCTAAGTGACTACCGACGCCCATGGATAACTGCCACACCAGAGGGCTCGCAGATGCGTTACCAGCCGAAAGAAAAGAGCATACTCATTTCTCATAAGAAATGAGTATGCTCTTTTCTTGAAGGTCCCTAAGTCGTATCCTTTCAGAAATACTGAAGCCGGCAACGACATCCAATTCACAGGAGAAACACGATGGATGGGATTAGCCCAGGATCGACAGCTGTGGCGTAAGGGGTAGGAGACCTAGACCCAATCCCGGTCGTAGCCAGAGCAACTTAACTTAGCGATCGACTCAAATGCCGACCACTGATTAGGCCACGACCTCCTCTATATGCGTTATAAATATATTAAATATATGCGTTATAAATATATTAAATTAATATAAAACCACGCTCACACTAATGCCAAACGATTTACATACACATGTATACATTTTAATATAAGATGGTGTCAATTGGCAGTCATAATAACCGGGCACGGAATAACAATGTATTTTCAAATGTCGTTCTATTAAAAATAAAAAAAAATTGTATATAGCTACAAATATGCATATGGCATGCAAATTTAAAGATTTTTGGCCAAATTTCAAGCAACCGGCGATCTCTAGTGATTTCTAATACACGTTGAGAAAGATAAGCACGTAAAGCTAGTAATCATATTTATGAAATTATATATTCTTTTTTCCCTACGCCGTTACCGTCTGCTAACTTATGAATGACTTTTGTGAATGAAACTTAATATATTTTACCATCATAACTGGGATTATCTGTCTGAGAAACTGGCACAACTATTTTTCCAGTTTTAATTTGATCCGTCTGCGCGCAATAAAGTACTTCGTTCCAAAAGAATTTAGATTTGGAACGTCGGTTTTCAATGAACACCTACATTGTGTAGGCTGTCTATAAATAAATCTAGATATAGGTATAGATATGAGAAGTATACAATGTATTAATAAAAGTCTAACGCTCAAGAGCCTAGATCACAATGGCCAATGGTGTCAAGAACAACTTACAGTCTCTCAAGGACTTGGACACTACTTCAGGGTTGAGAAAGCGAGCTGTTTGTATAGAAAGGTGTATCAGATAACTCCAGTGCGCTTCAAGTCACTTATGAATGCGCCTTGAATTCTATCATAGCACGTTTTATACTTGGACATTCTTGAATAGTTTTAAAATTTATATTGTCAACCCGCAACTTGTTCATGGTCCAATCTATCTCTATACGGGAATTAATTAGTAGGAATATTGAAGGTTAGAGATTGAAATAAATTAATACGTGAAGTGTAAACTTTAGGTACCATTTTAGGAAAACTGCGCAGACATGGGAATAGGAAATTTGGCACAATTGTAGTTCATGTAGAGGAAAGTGTGCGAACGCTAAGATTTCTTTTATAATATGCATTATTAATAAATTAAACTATTTAAATAAAATAAAGAAAATAATATTTAAGAAAATTAAATAAAACCACATTCACACCAATGCCAAACGGCTTACACATTAACAAACACATGTATTGGATGATGTCATAGCTTCATTTGAATGATTATTTCAATGATCATGTAGTATGGCCGGGGACTTTGTGTAGCTGCGCAAAGTTTTGTAGTACTTTGTAGTCTTCAAGGACAATAATGTACACACACTTTGAGCTATGTTTGGCTCCAGCATTATATTTATTGCCTAATTTTATATTTCTGTGAATAGAACAATACGTGTCTTTGGACGCAAAAAGGGTCTTGGACGAATTTCGATCAGCCGACGATCTTCAGTATGTATAATTATTAGAATAAAGCTTTGCCGTCGAACAATGTCTGCCAATGAAATTCACAAAAGAGATGAAATGCAATTCAGGAAACTACCAGTAAAATATATTACGTGACAGTACCACAACTGCGTTGACATAAGCAGCTAATGTAATTACCTTTCACGACTGAAACGGTTGCAAAAGCAAAGCGCTGTCATAATTGTTGCGTTTACCCAATTAAATACTCCCGGCTTTGATCGACGCCGCAACGCTTTCGGCTACGGGAATTTAATATGCAGCCTCAAAGAGGAACACTCCAGAACAGAGATTAAATATAAGCACACAAGTTGTGAATGGGAGCGATTTTGGGCCAGTAATTGTATTCCTTTATTACGTTTTTCTCCGTTACATTATTATTGACTGGCCCGTAGGCGCGTTTAGCACTAACCTTGCCTTCCACTCCTGGGTTGTGAGTTGGAATCCAGGCCGGTTAGGTTAGGTTAGGTTAGGTTAGGTTAGGTTAGGTTAGGTTAGGTTAGGTTAGGTAGGTCGGATATGAAATATAAACCAGCGCTAGAATGGCTCACCCATCTATCACCCGGTGGCAGCCAGAGCAACTTAACTTAGCGATCGACTCAAATGCCGACCACTGATTAGTCCACGACCTCCTCTATTAGTATAGAGCATAGATTAATACGTAATGTAAATTTTTACACAGCTATGTAATAAATAGCGGATACGTGAAATGGTGATAACTAAAAAATTACACGATTGACTTTCTTGTAGGGTCTTCTCAGTAGAGGGCGTGAGAAAACGTCGTAAGCTTTGAGGGTTCCGTAGTCCTACAAAGAAAAAATAAAAGTTTTATTATCAAATTATTAAATACTGATTTAAACCCCGACTAGAAATTTTTATCAACGACCTACAGGGCCCCAATGGGGATGCCCAATGAGGACCGCAGATTGGGATGTCACGCAAAGCATATGGCCCTAATGGGGATATCCCCAATGGGCCCCGATGGGGAAATCGCATAAAGGTCCCGTTGAATAAAGAATATTTACGTCGATAAAGAATTTTTAACTTTCGACTTTGAAATGTCTATTCTTTCTATGATAAGAAACATTTTGAATATCAAAAACTTAAAAGCTACTTCTAACTTATATTTGTGATGTTTTTTGGATATCAAAGTGGTATCAAAGTGGTAGACAGGCGGAAAAACGGAGTTCTGTCTACATCCAGTTGCAAAATTCGTGAATCTACCATTCCATACATCAATGCTTCATTATATTCAACTGCTAAGGCGGTAATAAAACTTAAATCATATTTCAACTGAATTGGACTCGCAAGAAAAATGTTGAAGATTTATTAACAATTTTGTGGACAATACCCATGTCGTGAAGTTTAAAGGTCTGGGGAGCAAACTACGAACGACATCGGGAAAACTGGAACATCTATAAAACCTTTCCGCGGGACATCTGCAGCGTTAAAAGCTATTACGTAACTTTGTCTTGTTGTGGGACAAAGCTGGTTGTATCTACTCTTATTTCATCACAGTGGGATATGAGATCTATTCTGGATTGAAAGAAAGGCAAGAACGACTAGGCACATTCTTCTTCCTTCTAGCATTATCCCGGTTAAATACCAGTCCTCTTAGATTGCAGAGGATGTGGCTGTGGGGCGAGTAAAGATAACCGATTGCCATATGACGTCATCCTCGGAACCCCCACGGTCTCTGCAATCTTACAACTAATATCACAAACTGACATTAATCGAGTCCCACTGTTTTACGTGCGTTCCAAAAAACGGAGGACGTAGGATATCAAATAAAAACAAGACTCGAATAAATCATAAACAGTTCGGTTATTGACGAAGTAAATATCTTAGTACTTCTATAAGTCAAAATCATTACTTTAATAGCAACGTTTCGTCTGGCAGTGCTGTCCAAACCTTCTGTCAAAAAGTCAATCAAGTGAACCGTCTGCCCGTTTGACTCTTGTTATATAAAATAACGCAAGCATTTTAAAGTCAAGTTAACTTAAGGCGTGTAACAATTGAAGTTATTGTTGCACTTTAAAATGTGAGCTGATATAAGTCACTGGTGATTTGCATTAAAAGCCCTCCGTCGGACAGAAGAAACTGGGGCGACGACGTGCAGACTGAGTGCATTCCGTCGTTCACGGCTTTTTCAAATAGATGCGGTTATTTCAAGCCAAATGTATTCCTCATTCGTCCGGACAGTTTTATATTCCTCTAACTTCACTCGAAGTTTTCTAGTGCAAGAGACGATTGAGAGATAAAGTAAGATAATGTATACCATTCTACAAGTTGTAAACATTCATCATTAAAATGTACTATGACACTATTTAATTAGAGGTAGCGCCATGCTTGTAGCCGAATTGGGCCGGCGCGTCCGGGTACCAGTACTTCTCTTTCACATGAGATCGGCGTGAAGTGGCGGTAATGCTGTCACGTCTAGTAATGGTGTTGTTGTCGCGTTTCGTGTGGTTTGTGAGACTTCCCGGTGGCCTAAACTCGTCATTAAGGGCCGGCAGCGCATCTGCTGGCCTTCTGGTCGTGCAACCCTGTAAATAAAAAGATATTAAATTGTCTATCTTCGATGTATACGTTATTTTTTTTTTACAGTCACCCTCGTTACAGGGTTCATGTGCTCTGCTGGTCTTGAGGGTGAGCTATGAGCAGAGGCAGTTACAATAGATCCTACTGGTCGCAGTAACGATAGAGGCTTTGGTCCGCCGCAAAAAAGGGCGGTTTTTGGGACCAGAACCCACTAAAAGTACTCTTTAAAGTGGCCACCAAATCTTACCTTCATTGCCAATGTTACCTTCGCAGCCCAGCAATTTCCGATCTGATATTATCCTATAATGATATCCTACTTTAATTTTAGCCTTTTACCGGTTATTATTCCAGGTCCTGAGAAGTTGGGCGTTGAGTAATAGGGAGAGGAGAATAAATTCTTTGGTATCATTAGAGACCATGAAGGTACAATCACTTGCTATATATGCGTAAAAAAAAAGACTTTTCTTGTCTAATGTAAGACGTGTAAAGCACTTAGAACAACGGAAAGCATAATTCGTTAAAATAACACGCAATTGCGAGGCTTGTTCATTTTGCCATAAAGGTGATAATCCCATAAACTTGGATTTCATGTTTGCATACGCCTAACTCAAATAAATCTAAGTCGAATGAGCGAAACTAACTCAATTGTTACATTGTTTTATATTAGTTTGCTCGGTGTATTGTTTTGTAGTTAAGGTCGCGAGTCAGGGGCTAAGTTACAAGTCAACATTGTTCTGTAGACTCGCTATTTGACTTTGATTTACGTAAATCCAATTCTCTAAAGTCTACCTTGTTTGAGTGTTTGATGAAGTTGATCTCAATTAAATAAGATTTTAAACCAACTTCATTAATTGCATTTGACGTTATACTATTTTAGTCTATTTTCAATTCAAGGTCTAAAAGGTCTATCAATATTTTTTGAAATTAATTTAAAGTGAATTTTTTCTAAACACTATGTCCATGTTTTTGCATTATTAATTAAAGTAAATGAAAGAAAATGAACAATGCAGAATTCGTATTGCTTTGTTTATAAAACATAGAACAAACAGGCAAGCGGTTCACCCAAGTGACTACCGACGCCCATAGACATCTGCACCACCAGAAGGCTAGCAGATGCGTTACCGGCCTTTAATGACGAGCTTAGGCCATACGGAAATCTCATAAACTGTACGAAAAGCGGCAACAATACCTTCATTTGATGTGAGCGCATTGCCGCCAAATCACGTCAATCTTATATTAGAAAACAGTACTGGTACCAATTCGGCTGTAGACCAAAAATACTGCAAGCGTGGTGCTACCTCTAATTAGATTGACAGGAGTAAAGGAAAGGGATAGAGTAAAAGGATATAAAGGTAGATGGAAAGGACAGAAAGGATACGGATACTAACGTTTCGGACAATGCAGAGGGAGTGACAATAGCAGGGCAGGGTAGTCCGGGGTCGAGTACCCGTGGTGGATCCGACCAGTTATCGGAGAGGTAAAAGGAAGATCCACTTCTTGGATTCATATATGCGTCTGTAACGATAAAAAACACCGAATGTTAGTGTTGAATATTAAATCAATTTGTACAGATTTCATTAAGTTTGTCATACATTTATAGGACTGTGACTTTTATGTGTACAGTCATAAATATCATAATCGCTCGTACTTGCAGGTAAGATCAACTATCAGACACGTACAATATGGGCTCTCACAAGATAACCTAGAGATGAACGGTAAAGCTGTTTACACTCTCTTAAACAGTAACAATCTTACAGTGTGAAAGGACCTTAAAGACACTCGCGAAAGAAACTTTATAATACGAATGAATGCAATTTGAATACGTTTAATATGTAAATTCATAGTAATTAAGAGGTTGCTGCCATATATGCCTATGGTTTTTGTGACACAAATTTTAAAGGTCTATCAATAAAAATTATTCAATACACTTATTCTAAATACATTTTTAAATATTAGTATAAAAGTAAAAACATTTAAAAATATATAAAAAATAGATGTCCACCGGCAGCGGAGCAAGACCTCAAGCCACCGGTGGCAACACAACCCGCAGTTTCGGCACTGCATTGCATCCTTTAGCCAAATCTAGGAAAATATGTTATCAATTAATATTATTATAGAAGTACCAGTTTGTGGATAACCGACAAGTGACAGAAGACACTGTGTCCTTCAGAATACCAATATTACAAAAATAATATAAAACAAAGTGTAGTCAGATATAAAGAATACTATGTCACGCTCCAAAGTTTTACTTCTATATTAGCGAATGTCAATTCGAAAAAAAAGATGTTATTAAGTGTGACCATCCTTGAGAATAAAAATAATGAAAAAAAGCAAATTTTCGTTAGACCACATGATTAAAGTAAAACTTCTTTAGCTCCATCTATATTATATTGCTTGATTAGTCAATAAAGTCGTTAAGATGATAGAGTTTAGTAGTCCAATAAGCTTCCGTTCGCCTCGCCCGATCATATTTTTCCTAACGCTTTTGATACGCCAGCTTACTACCCCAGTCAAGCGTGCGTAATGAAGTTTTACTTCAAAAAGTGTTTTCAGACCTAAGATAATACGCAGCACTTCCAATTTTTATTTCTACATTGGCGATTATCAATTCAAATAATATGTACATCAGCTTTTTTACATATTTTTTCTTAAATTAACACGTATACATGGAACCAACCTTCTTATTACAAAAGTCACACTGCGTGGACCTATGAAAGTGTGTCCGTACAAAATCATGCACAGTCCTGGTAGGTTGTGTCCTTTGTATGGACGCGCGGGGTGTAGGCCGCGGTATGCGCGTATTGCCCGCATCTTCCCACTCCCACCAAACCAAAGCATCTCCGAAACAGAGACAAGGTTCAAAACCAGCGTGAGACGCCAATTTGTGGCTTTTACTGCAAGTGGAAGAAGATTCAAGTATGCATTAAATTTTACAATGAAAAAAACTTTAGATTCCGAAGAGTATTATGCCGGAGCCAGATATAGCTTCATTTGAATGACCATGTAGTGTGGCCGCGGACTTTGTGTAGCTACGCAAAGTATTTTAGTACCTTGTAGTCTTCAAAGACAAACAATTTGAGCTATGTCAAGCAAACGTCTTCAAAAATTATTTCATCATTTAAATGATTTCATCATATCTATTTTGAAAGTGATTATGGATAATATTTCAATTCTAAATGTTTAAAGATTATAAGTATTTCATTTCTTTAATGCATTGGAAGAGGTCGTAGCGTAATCAGTGGTCGTCATGTCAATCGCTACTTAAGCAGTTCTTACCGCAACGGGGTGATAGATGGGTGACCTATTAAAACACTGGTTGTCAAATAATTGACTTCTTCCGTATTTCGGAAGACACGTAAAAATGTTACTTTCGATTAATGTCACAGGAATATTCGTCGTAGATTGTAGTTTGTTGGGATAGCGGGGATGACGTCAGACGGCAGTCGGTCATGGTAATTCTCCCCACAGCCATTTCTTTTGCAATTGAAGAGGATCCTGGTATTAGACTGGGATAACGCTAGAGAAGACTTCTTTAATACATTAAAAAAAATGAAAGACCTACTTACCTAAACTTAATATCTACGTCCGGTGGTAAAAACTGGTAACGTTTCATGTGGTGAGGAACAGTAGAGTCTTGGCATTCACTAAGTAATGCCGCTAAAGGTATATTCAGATAACCCAACAATACTTCGTCCTTTTCGCCGGGCACCGTGGCCCAAACGTTAATATTCAGGTACTTGTGGTTTTCGTTCAATTTAAATTCGGTTTCTTCATCAAATGGTATGATTTGCCTAATTTTTACAGATTTTGTCCAAAACATTTGACATATTTCCACGTGTTCGCTCTGCCTTGGGCCGCCTGTTTCGAACGATTCCTCTTCTTCCAAAGCGTTTTCGGCCTTTTCAGATATCTTGCATTCTGATGAGTCTGTTTTAATTACTGGGATGTCAGGATGTTTGACAGTTTTGTTTGTAGCTGTGGCTTGTCTTAGAGGCGTGCTCGCGCCCGATGCTGGCGGAGTACTTCCAGCAGAGCTATCAGAAGATTTATTTTCCACTGAGCATCTTCAAGAACGGCTTCTCCGTTGCACTCGACGTTTTAGTCTGCAATTTGTATTGTCACAGTTATTTCTTAATCTTGTGTTAAATGTGCTTACTGATTTTCTGTGCATGTAAAAAGGCAAAACACGATCCGACCTTGTAGATGAATACGGAAGAAAGAAAGAATGTTTTTTCATACAGATAGCAAAGACAGAAAAACATATTGCTAAGATATAAATAAAGTTGACTATGAACTGTTAAGAAACGCGTGTAAAAAAATATATACCAAGTGTTACCATAATTAAAAAGTTTAGATACAGGAGGCTTTGGTTAAGCATAGTAAAACATTTTGGCGATTCTTCAAGAATTCATTCCCGTTATAAAAATAATTATATTCTGGCAGCAATACACTTAGATGATTGTACACACAGGTCCTGATATTGCCAAACTTTTTCGTCTGCATATACAGTAATAAAATCCCAGCCAAATCCAACTTTCCAATAACTTCAAATATATATTTTACAAATATAGTAGATTTTAAGAGCAATGATGTTTACAAAACTTTAAAGAATCTTGACGTTTTTAATGGGGTGGCACAGATATAGTACCTTTCTTTTTTTTTTAAAGATGTGCAACACAACTATCACAACTACTAACAATTATAATTAATCGATCTTTGTGGGTAGGTAGATTCTTGAACGATGGAAACGTGCAAGAATATAACCAATCTATAAAAAGGAGGCAAATATTGATATTCAAAACTACAAACCAACCTCAATCTTACCCTGTTTCTCTTATATGTTTGAATCTTTAATACATTCTAGCATTTCTCTTTTATTGATAACATGTTAACACCTCTTCAACATGACTTCAGAAAGGGATATTCTGTTGAAACACACTTAGTTACTTTTATTAATAATATAATTAAATCTATCGAAATTGGTTACCCAGTAGATACTATCTACACCGATTTTAGCAGCGCCTTTAGCAAAGTGAATCATGAACTCCGCCTAAAAAACTACTCATCTGGATTACACGGTTTACTTTTAAATTGGTTTCACTCCTACCTTACTGATCGTCCTCAGTCTTCATTCAGAGTTACGAATCATTTCATATCATGCTACATCAGGTGTTCCCCAGTGTTGCATTTGGGTCCCTTGCTATTTCTTGTGTATATCAATGATATAACACAAGTAATACACCAGTTTCAGTATTTCCTGTTTACAGACAATTTAAAGATCTACCAAACTATTCATTCAAAGTTTGGTACAGTCTTGGTTCAAAATGATTTAAATAGAATTGGACTTTGGAGTAATCTCAAGATATGTACCTAAATTCTAAGAAGGGTCAATATATCCAGTACATGAGAAAAAAGCCTTTCCCTTCTCTCGTCTAGTAACGCTCTCACAAGCCAATGAAGTTCCCGACCTGGAAGTGATGATTGACAAAAAGGTTACTTTTACGACACATATTGAAATTATATAGAGGAAAGCGGCTCAATGATTTGGATACATTAGGATATGCTGTTCATTCTAAAAGATTAAAGTATATGTAACGCGCGTTCACTAGACACGCTTTTATAACCAGCGGTATTTCCCACAGAGCACTGTATGATTTGCGATTAAAATTTTTCGGACTTGAGTCCTTGTACAATCAACGCAAATTACTAGACCTTAAGTTTCTGTACAAAATATTTAACGGAATCATACGCTGCGAAGACCTCCTTAAAATATTGGTATATCTGTACCATCAAGGCCCCCTAAAAAACTACTACCTATCATACCACTCTCCTTCAGCCTACTGAGACCGTGGTTAATGGAAAGGAGAACAGCTAATTACAATAGGAAATGGGCCAACCAGGCTGACTGTAAGCAGTCCTGGGTAGCAATGCCTATCCTGCATCCTCGACTGAACAGCAGTCTCCTGCGCATGAACAGACCTGATCTGCGCAGGATAATAGATACTATTACCGGACACTACCTACCCTTTTCGCTTTGCTATTCCTTTTTACTATACAAACCTTGTCCTAACAATAACGAACACAGCAAAAAAGAAATTTTACATGTACCGTTACTTGGAGTTGTAGGGAATTGGAATCCCAACAAATATGATGCATCCTTTTGGTTGAATTAATCTCGATAAATAAATATTAAACATATTTTAAATGGCAAGGAACAGGAATAGAGTGATTATACGCCGTGTAAACAATATGATACAAAACGATATCTAATAATTAAAGGTTGAGGTGGAACGTTTCGCTTCACCTAATATACCTACACAAAAATTATCTTGTTGTGTTATGGTTTACTGTTAGGTTTTTACAGCCTGTTTTAATGCTACTCTATACTTATTTGTGCACTTTTTGAAAATTATCGAGAATTTTAGTCGACAACAAAACAGCGCCCCTTCCCTACAGCTCATGTTAATAATTGTGGCCGGCAGATAACATCTATCCGCTAATTGCGCAATATAAGGGCTTTATCAAAGCATCTCTTATTGCCAACTTTGCAACACTCACTGCCACTTCTATGACATGACACCTCCACTACAATTTGACTGAGGAAGAACATGCAATAGAAAATAAAGAGCAAATATGATGTTGGTCGCCTCTAAAGAGTAGATATACTTCTAAGTAGTGAAGTGGTCTAGGGTTTCAGAATTACTGTACATATTAGAGTTAATGTGGGTTAATTTTCCTGTTGTAAGGTAAGCCAGAATTTTTGTCTTATAACATACAAAATAGCGCTACTGATTTCAAGTAAGGTAGTGTAACCGAAGCGCGGTAAAAGATAAAGTAACTGCTAAGTCACAGCTGCTTTGCATCACGTAAATCCTCAGCGAGACACATCAATATATAATTACTTAATTTTCGCAGTGGTTCAATATAAGGTGAGACCTTGTACTTTCCTTCTGACATTCCTTATTAACATAGGTAATCGAGATTGATTATAATTTTTCTATCTCATCTTATGAGATAGACGTGTAAAGCGAGGTGAAAAGCAGTACGAGCCATTGAGCTCGGGATCACCCAGTAACTGGGGCACTGTACTCGCTCGGTAAGCGGCCTGCCTGGTGGCAGGGGCAGCACGTAGCGGTGCGTGGGAGCGACGGTGGCGATTGGTGATTTGAATGTGGCGCACGTATTCTAATGGCGCATTACCGCGATTGCACCGACCGACCCGCGCCGCGCAATATTTGCTCGTAGGCCGCGAGCCCACCGGAGTTCTTACCATAGCGGTAGTACAGCAAAGCTAGGTCGTATTTGGATTTTGCGCTCGTAGCAAGATAACTCCACTACCTTCCTGCGAATACTTTTTTCTTACAGCACCTTACATCCTCGACTGCATGGAAATTATCCATTAAGGCGATTGTAGCCAAGTGCTGGCATAATTTATTAAAATACAAATATTTTTAAATATGAATTTCCATTTTTTTAAAAACCCACTTCAAATTGTCAAAACTGGATCTAATTGAAATGGGGCCACACGGGAAACACCAGCTTTGAAATAAAAAAGAATCATTAAGATCGGTTCACTGTCGACACCTCTAAGCAATCATTATAAAAATACTGTCGAATTGAGAAACCCCGACTGTTTTGAAGTCGGTTAAAAAGAGACCGTCTGCAAAAACCACCAAAGAACAGAAAAGCAAAAAACAATTTTGAAACATCGGTTTAGCGAGGAACCTATTTGGCTTGGTATTCATAAGGTATTAAATAGCAATTTATTTTTTAATGGAAAGTAGATGTATTTCGCCTATATATGATACGGGTAGGTCAATCGAATGCGCCACTCTAACGTGAGGTTTCGGAGTAAACAAAAATATCATCGAAGTATGACGATGATATATATTTCTTCAAAAATCGTTTGACTAATTTCGATAAAATTTTTATGAGATCACCTCTGAAATATGGTCTACCAATTTAAAAAAGAATCATTAAAATCTTTTCCTCCTATACATACAAAAAAAAACATACAGTAATTTGAAAACCTCTTTCTTTGAAGTTGGTTAAAATCCACAGGTAAACCTATTTGCTTTATTTTGTGGACCTACTGGTAAGTAGGACAGAAAAGGTAGAAGGTATATGCCATTGCGTTGACATTTGTACAAAGTACCCCCTACACTATGGAAACATTAGTCTCTGGCGCTTTGTTAAGAATGAATTAAAAATTAAAAGCATGAATTAAAGAAAAAAAAAAAATTTTTTTGAAGCAGTTTTCTTTTTATTCAAGAACTAGTTGCCTTTTTGAGGCCCTGTAGCTAAGGGAACAAGGGACGGGGCGAGTACAAAAGATCCAGCCGGGTTGAAGTGTATCGGCTGTGCGGGCCCCTTCAGAAGCAAAAAATATATATATTTACAAGAATAAGCTCCGCTGTTTCGCGTCTTTATATGCTGATGATGCTATCTCAAAATTGGTCAATAGATTTAATAATTTGATTTTCTCAGCTTATATATATAGCATAAATTTCTACTAACTAAAGCCTGCTTTCATTGACATTCTACGTTGGTTATGACGATCTCTAAAGCACTAATCCGTGAACTTTTAACGTTACTTTAAAGAAAGCTACGCATTCCTTAAAGTAACAGATCAATTTTTGAAGTGAAAATTTGTTTAGGCGCGTCGGCCATTTTTTGTGATGGGAAAAATGTATCCGCGTCATCGTCACCGAACGCTTACCATGAGCAGGTGTACTGTGTATATATGTAAGTGTACTTTTTGGGTGAACAAAAAGGAAGAAAATGACGTCATTGTCACCGAACGCTTGATCGTGAATAGACTTTGACTTTGACTCGACTTTGACTTTGACTCGACTTTGACTTTGACTTTGACTCGACTTTGACTTTGACTTGGCTTTGACTTTCACTCGACTTTGACCTCCTAACCTCTGATTATTCGTTTTCACTTCTTTCGGGACTCCTTGAGTGCTAGTGTTCATTTTTTTCTTTGAGAATTCGTTGTTCGCAAAATTGTTTATAATTTTAACTTGCATATCCAGCTTGCCCACGTGGGTTTGATATTCGTTACTATATGCGTTAGTCACCTTTGTCTGGACTCTAGACGATTGGTGACTAATACAAATGCCGCGACAATCTATCACTTATAGCATTAATTTTAAGACCTAATATCGCCGAAAATACTTCCTGTTCCACCCACATTACTCTGCTTCACTTTATCCGCGTTATTTTGGGCTCCCACACAAATTTTATTTTCATAGAATCCAGTAAATGCTCATTGATTAGTTTTATTTTTATATTTTATTTAATTGGTCATTAACACAGTGTATACATTCTAAACAAATAGGAACTTAATTTTAATTTACAATATAAATGCCACTGAAATTAAAAATGACACTAAAATTGAAAATAAGTATGTAGTAGCAAGTTTACAGACTAAAATTATTAAAGGAAGAGGAAAACAAATTTACATGAAATCGGGACAAGAACTCTAACACTATGAATACAGTTATAAAAATATCTCATAAGTTGAGTTTCTCCATTTTAATTTGAGCCAGACCAAAGGAACATAGAGCTAAAGCTAAAACAAGACCATTCTTTCGTGATCTTTTAGTGTAAACGAAAGCGTCTTCTTAGTTTACACCAAAAGATCAACGAGCAAATAACTCAATTTTGTGTTACAACTGCTTCGTTATGTCGGATTCTGAGAGTAATAGCAAGTGCTGCATTTATTATATTATCTCAAACGCACAAAAAGAAAAGAACGAAGAGACGTTGGTGGGAGATAAATTGAATGCAGCGAAGGACGCTTGGTAATGACGGAGAATCGATGACGAATATACAAAAACAAGAAGAAACTGCCATCAAAGTTTTGTGGAATGGCTTCTGAGGATTTTGACCAATCCATATCGCTGGAACACTAGAACGCCTTGAAGAGAGCGAGCACGTCCGAACACATAAGAACACTCTAACCAACTGTTCAGACGCTCTCATGCCGTTTACAACAAGCGAACAAACATTGTTAGAATATTCCAAGAATCTTTATTATCGCAGACAGAGGAACGAAGCATACGCTGTCTGTTAAAACTAAGAGAATTTGATTCAGTGGGGATAGAATGTGCATTTGCTCGACTGATGGAAATCCACTTAGGGACAAACGTGCAAGTCATGCCGCCTCTCGAGTTATGCACGCCTGGTAGCTCTACGGTTTAAAGGATTTAATAATTATACACGCCTGATTGTTTAAACCCCAGTCCTTCTTAAAATATAATAATCTTTGATACTATTAATTTAATAGAATAGACACCTAAAGAAAATCTGATACGTAAGTTTTCTGAGTGTGGTTTTGTGTCCGATAACAAAGCTAAAACTTAACACCACACATTCGACATAAGACGGTGTGAAGATGCTATAATCCTTTGTCTTTTAGGCATGCACGACCTTTGGATTTAGGCATTCCTGGTAGTACGATTAAGTAGCTTTAATAGGCCTCATTATGTTATGCCCTGCCCTTTTAACATACAAGTTCAAACGTTTAATCATACTGTCTAGACACCGAAAAAAAAATTATTAAAATAAGTTTCTGATGTGTTTTTTTGTCCGAAGATCTGCCGAAACTTGATACCGTATACGCCAAGTAAAAAGGACTTCTACTTATAGAAGACTTGGTGTTGAATTTAATAGATTCAAACGTACATTAGATGGTAATAAAAAAAGTTTGGAGTTTTTTCTACGCAACGCCACTAAAACCGCTGAGACAAAGAGGTGTCTATGAAGATAATCTTTAGTTATTTCATTGTCTGGGCGATGTACATGATTCATATAGCAACAATGGTTTGATGTTCCATATATGGGCACCATGGAATATGTTGGCATTTCAACTGTATGTCTTTTTAATGAGAATTGATTTGCGCTTGTTGTTAAATGGTGATGGAGGTTTGGTAGTAGAGCAGATCAACTCAAGTAAAGATGCTTCACTCTAAAAATGCGAGCCCGGCGCCTCCAAAGTATTAAAACGTACAAAATAACGTGTAAACACAAACACGCAAGCGAATTAAGATAGCAGCGCACATACAAGTAAACGTTGCAATTTATTAGTGGAAGTGCGTGCAGTTTTCGAGTAAGACGTCGTTCTAAGCAACTAAACACGTGGTGTTGGAATTAGACGATGGTAACATGCTAAGTTGGAATTTAGGTGTACGTCTGGGATGGAAATTTAGTGACAAGAATTAAAATGAAGTCACAGTTCACATCCACGTCTTAGGAATGAAGTTATTTGGATCGGAAGGCGTCAGTCACACACACCTCGCAGTCTACATAAGTTTGCTCAGTCAACACAAAGTTGACTCATCCCACGATTTTCGCGGTTAAATGACAACACACGCCTTTGTATCATATCATAGTTAACGGTTAAACGCTTAGTTAAACGAAACAAGCCTTAAATTAAAATTCAAAGAGTTAAAAGTTACTTAAATGCTTCTTTAAATCGTTAAAATATTTAACATAATATTATAATAGTCATTTTTCGTATATGGGACTGCTAATTGGTATTTATTATTATTTATTATTACATCAGAAAAATCAAAACATTTCCGTTTTTTTACGTATATTATTTTAAACATTTGTATTACATTTACTAAATATACACATTTTTCTGATAATCCTTACAAAATATAAACTTGCAAGTTATTTATTAATATATAACAATAGTTATTGATATAGTATACAACGATATTACATAACAATAATTAATTTATATAAAATGACAACTCTACTTACAACAAATAACAACTCTTATGTATATAATAAGTATGTAGTATATAATAAGAGAGCAGATACCGTCGACAAACTGTCGATGCAGTTTGACGGAATTGTTGTATAACATATTGTAAAGTTAAGTTTTTTAATAAATAAATAATAAGAAAAGAAAAAAGTTATACTTTTACCGTAGCATTCTGGGCGTAAAGCACGCCGACAGTTAACAACCTAATTTAGGTTACATACCTACAGCAGCGCAACCTACTGGCTCCAGTTTTTCTGCAAACCATCAACGAACCCTTTAGAATATACAAACAAAATTTCATCCAAATCGTTCCAGCGATTACGAACGAGTAGGGTGACAAAGACTCACCGCACTCTGCTTATCATAGTGAACACTTTTTTGCAAGCATTTTTTGGTGTAATAATTTCAAGTGTATGTATTGCCACTCCTAATACAAGCTTTTAATTTAAGCTTAGTAGGAGGGGAAAAAGGGAATATTAGACATGCCTAAAAAGTATTTCCAATATTCTTTAAAAAAAAAGAAAACAAAAAATTTAAAGATTTTTATAATCTGTAATTTTAATATTTTTGTAATTTAAAGGTTTTGTAATTTTAAAAAACTAACAGAGCTCATGGCGTTGCTCGGTTTGCCGTCGCAAAGCGGGCCCAAGATTGCCACCCGCGGCACAAGACAGTACGGATTCCCTGCTAGACGTGCCAGTGCTAGAAGCCCTACAACGCAGGCATTCAGAGGCGCGACTTGGCAGTGGTGGTTCCAGCAGTGGATTAGCCCCACCGCGCTCACCAGAACTTCGACGACATTCTGACGTATCGCCTGCCTCATTAAAAGAATTAGAAAAGGTAATGTTTGTTTATTCTTCATAGGTTTTTTGTCGACAAAATTGTAAAATGCCATAAACTACAAAATATTTGCTAAAAGTTTTTCTTATAATTAGCCGACCCTGCCACGAGTTGTTGCGGCTGAGTGATTTAAGAAAAAAAAAAATTAAAACATATTCTATATCTCACTTTAGACCCGATTTACTAATAAATGCCAACTTTCACGAATAGCGGTTGATTTGGTAAGGAGTTGACTAGGAACGTACGTAGTGACACTAGATTTTTATATGTTAAGATTTTAATTTCCACTAAAATCTTATGTAATGTTTCTTATGTTAATATAATTTCCCTCGTTAAAGAAAACCAAAATTTGTAACGATAATACCTGTTTTGTATTTGAGGTTATACCATAATATTATATAACAGAATACATACATGAAATGTATTATGGGAATTTATTTCGATTGGTATTTGTGAATAAAGTTTAAATAGAAGTTATTTACGTTAATGTATTGTATAAAATCGTAACCACGCTGCCCCCGCGGCAGTTAAAGGGTGGCGGCAGCGTGACGCCGACTGTGGAGTCCCGACGGCCGAGCACAGCGACACCTGCCCGACGGCGCTCCGTGCGCGCCCCAGCACCCAGACAGCGCTCCGTTGACGAGGATCAACATGCACCCGCACACCCATCCGTGCTTAACGCACCGCCCCCTATATCAAGAAGGTATTATGAATTTTGACGTGGTAATGTCTTATAAATCGATGAATACCGACAAAAAAAGCATGACTCATTGTCACGTTCCATCTGAGCCAAGCGTGCAGATGAGAGCGCGGAACAAGCGATAGAGAGGCACGATCGGCCTAAGAGTTCGGCGTTATCACGTAAAACTGTCAACCGTAAACTGACTTTACTTAATTTTTTTTTATTACTACAACTGGGCCGTTGGATACTTATCCAAAGTGTATCTACCGACACCTATTAGATAAATACGTTACCAAAAGGCTCACTGTTGCATTGCCGGGTTTTCAGAAATTTGTATAGGTATACCCTTTCTTTAGAAATGATAGGTCCTGTTGGTACTAGGTTCTAAAATGAAGGGCCTTAGGGACGACTAGAGATCACGTGACTGACAGTGTTCGCTCTGTTGTGGGATGGCTGAAACAGGCACTATTTACAATTGTTCTGTGTTATGCTATTATATATTGTCCGTAATTGATTTGATAGCAGGTAAAAAATATTTTCCTCGGTGGAATCAGTTACCACCTTCTGTGTTTCCGAACCGATACGACTTAGGGACCTTCAAGAAATGAGCATACTCATTCCTCAAAGGCCGGCAATACAACAACGAGTTTTCTGGTGTTGTAGTTGTCCACTCGGTGGTTACTTAGGTGAACCCCCTGTCCATTAATCCCTTGTTTTATAAAAAAAAAATTCCCTCGGAGTACCCAAATTTTATCAGCCGTATTTAGGTTTGAGTAATCTGCAAGTAAGGTATAAATCTCGGACACTATTCTATACTAAAATAATACTTTCCTTTCACGTAGCAAAATATATTAATTTGTCCTCTGTGACGTCACACTGCACGGCTCTGAAACGCTCCGACCCTAGTAAGCGGAAATTAAACAGATAAAACACACCCACTCCTAATACAAGCTTTTAATTTAAGTTTAGTAGGAGGGGAAAAGGGAATATTAGACATACCTAAAAAGTACTCCTAATATTCTTTAAAAAAAAGGACATTTCGCAAATGTCCCTTTTTATTATATATACCTACTAAGTATATGCTTACATTATCACACCAAACTTCATACATATTGTAGTTTGTGTTGTATTATAATATCGCCCACACAGAGTGCCGAAAATCGTTGAGTTGCGTCACTGTTAGGATTCTCTTTGTCCGCATTTAGTGATATTATTTTGAAATTTACTGACATATCTATCAATATAAACAGGCCTTTTTTGTCATTTCCTTTTTGGGGCACGTTGATTCTCGAAAGTTAAATATCTATAATATTTTAGACCCCCACCGTTTCCATTGCTACTATTTTTTGAACATAGATAAATTCTGCAAATACAAATTTGTACTGATAGAATAATAAATAGAAGAAAAACATCAACAAATTTGAAATGGTATTTTTTGATAGTGACGATTTTAGTTGTGATCATTTTGTAAAGAAAGAGTGGATAGGGTTGAATGTACCCATTGAATTTTCAGATTTTTAATTTTTTCAGCTTTACGAAATTTTCTTGGGGGAGCATTCCGTCCTCCCTCGGGCCTCCACATCGCCCTGACTATACTTTACAATTTAACCTGCAGTTCGCCAACCTTGGTTGCGTTTGACAAAACGACCAATTTTGAATTGTATTGCACGAAGAGAACGCAGTAACAATTCAATATTAATGCCTCCAAGGTCAACGCACTTATTTGCCACGAATTTGGCGGATAACATATTAAGGGACCATATTTAAATCCCGTGTGACTAACTGGTTAAACCATCCACGTGCAATGATATTGCAACAACATGACGTCCATACATAAATCTAAGGAATTCGGTTAAAGGATAAATCTGTATATTATTTGTAAAGTCAGTAACGGACGATAATTTTTACGTGATAGCACAGAACGCTTAGGCCGATTGTGCCTCTTTATCTCTTGTTCCGCGCTCTCGCTTGCATGCTCGTCTTAAGCGAAACGTGTCATGCTTTACATGCGTTCACAAATTTATAAGACGATATCACGTAAAAACGTCAGTTGCCATCTTCGATGTTTTCAGATCGATACGCCTCAGGCACTTCAAAAATCGGAGCTCTCTTATTACTCAAAGACCGCATCGCAACGCATCATCAATCCTTCGGTTACGGCAGTTTCCCATAGGGGGGGCCTTCACTCTTTGGTTCCAAATTGTACCAAACTTTTGAATATGAAGATGAAAAGTGGTTGGTTTTGATAAAACAGAAGTAAATGAATTCATCTTAAATATTATCTAGAAGTCATTTATTATTCAAGAGAAGAGAGTAGGTACTATAACAATTTGTAAAAATTTCACCGCCAATAGTTAGCAAAAATATAGAAGTAAAAAAGTAGGTAATATCAAAAAGTATGCTCTTGAATTCTTTGGAAGAATTGTCAGTATATCCGAATATCTGTCACTAGCGATAGTTTTCTTAAAGATTTCAAACGTCATTTTATAAACATTTATGATTTTATCCATAGTATAGCACTCATTTGGAACATTTTCTGCAAATTGACATGTATTTGGTTTCAAGGTATTGCTTTACAGCTTTTCTTTATTTTGTATTCTTTGTTTATTAATGTACTTCATCATCAACGGGTGTCTTCTCCAAAATGAAGTTTGCCGGTCAGCTGGTGAAAATTTCTATGATCCAAGGCTTCTTCTTCCTAGAGTTATTCTGGTCTAATACCACAGTTGACCCAGATTGCAGAGTATGTGCCCGTGGGGCGGGTTAAGATGACCGATTGCTGTCGGACGTCATCCCCGGCACCGATCTTTACACTCTCACGACTGATAAAACTCAGTTCCATTAATCGGGTCCCGCTGTTTTACGTGCCTTCCGAAACACGGAGGTTGGATATTAAATATAAACCAGTCGCAATAAGAGCTACTTAACCTAGAGATCGACTCAAAGGCTGACCACGGCCACGACCATCAGATGGTCTTTAGGGATGTTGGTCTCCCATGGAACTGTAAGCTCTACAAGTACTACTCGCTTTAGTGTCTTTGAGTAAAGAAATATATCTGGCCTGGACGACGAGACAACAACATCCTCTGGGATTTTGTAATGTTTTTTTATACGTATCCATCAAAAGAGCCCAATCGGATGCAGTATCTAAGATGGAGACTGGCTTGATTCTTGATTCTCAATTTCATATAAACGATTTCAACGAAATGTGGTACACCACATTACAATAAATATTACTGAAGTAAAAGGAAATTTTCAGACAATATATTTAAAAAAAAATTTAGTCTGAAAAAATCTTTATTTGGCGAAAGTCAGATTAATTGGAAGATTTCGAACTGATAATTTTTTTCCACAAGGGTTTTCAATTTTCGTACTAACATGACCTTCTCCAGTTACTACTAAATACTTAATAATAGTTAAGATCTTAAATCGAGTCGCCTGAATCCAGGGAGGGGGGGAGAGTGGGATCAGAGATCAAGAGAAGCATTTAAAATATAAAATACGCATATAAAATATTTTACCTTTCCTTAAATCGAGACGTTTTTGCTCAAAGTTAAATCGAGCAGTTTTCAACAAAATATACAAAGCTCTTGATGGTTGAGACATCAAGTCAAAGTATAACTTTAAAGCCATTATATTATTTTATGAACTTATTATATGTAACAAATATTAAATACCCTAACACTGGTTAAAATAATACAACCAGAATAATATTTTATTAAAAATGTACAAAAGTCTAAAGTCTAACCCATGAATCCAAGACCAATTTACAAAGTTTCAAACTTCAAAATAATAAGTTAATTAAAGTATTTTTATTAACTTCAAGATAAGGTTCGCGCTAAGGATGTCATAAAAATAATCGATTTTTGAATTATTTAAAGACTAAAAATCAATTTATCGATTTTATCGGAAGTATTTTCAGTAAGTAACTGAAAACTTATGGCAATAATTCTTATTAGTTGATTTAGTGTTCAAATTGAAATAAAACTTTTCTTTTGTATTTTAGTTTTGGGGCCACTGGTAGAGGTCCTTTATTTTATTTTAATTATTTTTTAATTTTATTTTTGTTTTAATAGAATGATAGATGATACTAGATATCCGTGTTCAAACTTAACATTTAAATAAAAACATGTTTTGTATTTTAGTCTTGAGACTAATGCTGGCACCAGACATAGCTCAAAGTGTTTGTACATTTTTGTCTTTGAAGACTACAAAGTTCTACAAAACTTTGCGCTGCTACGCGAAGTCCATACCACATGATCGGCGCCGGCATAATAGGTGGTCATTTCATTCTTTGGTTTTATATACATTTCAATGAAACTTTAAATAGTACTAGAAATTATTGCCACAAAAGCTAGTTTGTTTTTCAGTTTTAAAACCAACAGATTGTTGTTTTAGTTATTATCAATTGTATATGTACCACAAAATGCAATTCTTCGAATTATTTGAATGTCGTTCGCTTAAAATCGTTAATTAGGGATAAATAATTATGGATTAGAAAATAATAATCTAAGTCATCTCTAATTCGCGCTAGCATGAGAAAACTGCCGGTGTCTTTAACGCGGAGAAGACACAACTGCGACTAATCGATAATTGATAAATTTTGTATTTAGAACAAAAATCAATCCATACTTCAGTACTTAAAAAAATAGTAAAAATAGGCTGTGGAGGATGTATGTTATGCCGGCGCCAGACATAGCTTCATTTGAAAGGTAATTTCAATGATTATGTAATGTGACCAGGGACTATGTGTAGTTGCGCAAAGTTTTGTAGAGCTTTGTAGGTTTCAAGGACAAAAATATACAAACTCTAAGAACTATGTCTGGCTTCGGCATAAGGAGAAGTAGTTCTATCTATATAAAAAGTTCTTTCAAACATATTGAATTGTTGTGGCTTTACAAGGCAAATTTTAAAACACTTAAAGTTACGTTAGAGTAGAATTCAGAAATAAAAATATAAAATATAAACGTTTAAATGATTAGTTACAGTGCACTTTTTAATTATATTGCAAATATGAAACAACGTGTAACGTATTGTACTTTATTTTTCGTAATAACAGTTATTGTCATAAAAACAAGTCCAACGATCAATGAAGAACAGTTAACAGACAATTAATTTTAAATTAGCAAAAATATACAATTATGTTTATTAATTTTATTTCTCCTCCTCCGAAGTAACCTCGGAAGACTACACCTATGGACTACACTTATGCTATAGCTAGACATAGCTCTAAGTGTTTGTACTTTGTACATTTTTCTCCTTGAAGTCTACAAAGTTCTACAAAACTGTGTAAAGTTGCACAAAGTCCGCGGCCACACTACATGATCATTCAAATTAAGCTATGTCTGGCCTCGACGTCGTCGCCGGTGTCCCACCGTACCTTCCCATATTTGCACACTTATTTGACCATTGAGAGTAGTCGGGGACTTCGAATCTGTGCTCAAATTTTTACAAATTTTTATTCTTTTTTATGCAGTGTCGTTTTTTTGGGACACATCACAGCTTTTAAAGTTGATATATGTACAAAATAATACCAAGTGGTGGATCATCTTTTTTATCTGTCTGATATCTGGTGCTCATTTTGTCACTTCTCTTGTATCGTCCGTGACAGTACAGTCCGGATCCTTTTTCTCCTTTCCATCTACCTTGATACGCTTTTACTCCTATCTCAGATAAAGGAAGCTCGAAACAAACACGGTATTGGTACAGCCATAAGAATCTGAATGTAAACTACAGGGAGCGCCTGCTTGCAGTCCTTTTGGTTTACTAAGTTGGCAACACTTCAAGTGTGGTTGGCTGCGCAAATATGTGTTCAAAGTCTTCATCAAAAAAATGTAAAATTATTTGGATTTTTGAGCTACAATGTAGTGCCCGCTAATATGGACTATGGAGTATAGACATGACAGTGACACAATACAAGTATACATTAAATTGTTGATTAGTCTCTGTGGACTAAGGACTTAGAGTTACATACATTCTATAGATGGCCGCTGTTTTATTCAAGTTTTTCAAGATATCTTTAATTATAAATTAGTTATTACCGATATCAATCGTAAATATGGCATCATTAGACCTTTTAACGCCGCATATATCAAAAATTAAAATACCAGCAGCTCAACAACTGGTTTACAAAGACGAATGTGTATATTCCTTTGACAATCCGGTGAGTTGCATTTTGTTTCTAACCTATAGGTAGGAGGCACAATTGTAGTCATTAAACAAAAAATACCAATTTACGTTTGTAATTTCATTATTTTATATATAAAACTTCATATTATAAAAACTTTAAATGAAAGTGTCTCTTAATGTCGACGACACTATTTCGTTCGAGTTATTGTCGTGCCCTAACTAGTCGTAAGACGGATATTATATCAAAACAAGTAAAAACCAATATCGTTTTAAATAACATATCGATATGGAACACTCGGCAAACAGTTTTTTTTTCTTGAATGGTATGACTGGCTGGGGACCACACCACAAAAAAAAGCTACCAAAAAGTGACCTAGGCGATCGCTTTTACGCATTTGCAAATTTTATATACAAATTTTAAAGCAGCTAAAATAGAATTGGGGTGGGGGGTCGAAACAAACCCCCTTAATCCTCCCACAGTAGCAGAATCCTCAAATTCAGGTGACTCAATATAAGATCCAATCCTAGGTAAAAATTGGAGATCAATTATTAAAAAGTGCAGTGCTTGTGTAATTTGATCCATATTAAAAAAAAATGTAAGATGTTAATAGCTTTGATATGTGTATGTCATTGCAGTGTTTAAAAAGAAAACTTTATTTATTTGTACTTTATGAAAAAATAAACAGCATTTATACAATAATGATAACAACTTAAACTAACACGAGACTTCATATAGTATACTTGTAATAGTACTGTAATAATGTATTTATTGCAGGTAAAACAAAATTACTTCATAAAAATCTGCAAATTAAACTAAGTGAAGATTGGTACTATTGTACCATGAGTCAGGGATTCCCAAATGCAAATTGGGTTCTGCAATACTAGGGGTTCAATAGAAAAGCCATCAGTTTATTATTAGCTATTAACTAATACCACAGGTCCAGATATAATTTTGAAATACAGTATAATCTCACTAATCCAGCACTATTAAAAATCAGTGTGGGATTATTGGAATGTTCATATTATTGGATAAAATATTTCAAAAAGAGAATAATAATCTTTAAATGAGGTCTGCTTTTCTACAACATGTAGTCCATTCTTAAAAATCCTTACTCTCATGTTTCAAAGAATTATAATATCTGTGCCAGATGAGCTGTATTCTTCTGCCCATGCCAGTATTGAAAAAGTTGTAATAGTTTGTATTTGTACTGCTTCATATAATTCTACAGACGTAGAGAGGCGAGGGAGGTGTGGGCGGAAGGTGCCGGAATATTGGACGTGTTGGTCTATTGAAGTGCTGGATTAGTTAGATTATACTGTAGTGCAAAATATGTGATGAGAAGGACTTAGGTTGTGAACAGGGTCTTCAGCCTATCCTTGTCTAAATAAAGAGTGTGTGTAACGTTCACACGTAACTGAAGTAAACCTTCTTTGGCAATGTACGAGATGAATGATGAATTAAGTTTACATTATATAAAAATTTATTATTATTTAATTTAATATTTTTTATTAATTTTATTTTTTTCAAAAATTTTTGATTGATTTGTTTATAAACTATCTATTGACAAAATCAAAAATCAAATTAAAATAATTTCGCAATAACTACTGACGCCACAAACAGATGCATGAAAATTTGGATATGACTCTTTAACATATCTGTTTTACAAGTTAATTAATAACACTTATGGGATGGACAGGTCATAATAGACTTATCTATAAAAAGAAAAAACACAGAAATATTTTCAAGCAGTCCAAGACATTAAAATTTTGAAGCCGTTTAACCTGCGTCTGTATAGATGAATCTTTGACAACCCTTAAATATATTATACACATTTATAGACTGATCTGTATAATATTACTTATAGAATTTAAATGTTACCATAATATACAATATCTGCCCCTGCAATATGTTGACACTAATACCTGCTCACTAATTTAACTGTAGATTATAAAAGTAACGTTTGTAATCAAGATAAAAAATATCGTAGCTTCTTGGTACGCCATTTGTCAACATGGCCGCGCCGCAATTTCACTTGAATTACGCGCCAAAGCCGCGGTTTTGATAGCTCCAGCGATCACGCACTAGTCGTTGAGCATCTATTTCCTACAACCATGGAACATTATCGTGTTAATTTCGAACTATTTAAATCAATATAGGTACTGGTTTCGTTTTATTGATGTATTTATTATATTCCCAAATTATTTATTTCCTTACAATAATGAAAAACGAAAACTGTTTAAATTATAATAATCAAGTATTACTTTTCATGTTGTCTTTAATACATCGCGATTATTATATTTAAACGATAAAATATTTAAAAAAAATATAGAAAATTTAAATAAAAATGTTGGAATATATTACTTAATATTTCTGATTACTGCTTAAGTAAATAAAAATATTTGAAAACCGGATGGTACAAAAAAAAAAAGAAAACGTGACGCCATATTGCCGTAACGGACTTCCGTTGCATTGTCGTCCAGTTACCTCCTAGTCGCGCCTAAAGAAGTTTTACTTCAATATTATGAGATAAGACGGCGTAGCCTGATGGGATGTCGGCATTTGAGTCGATCTATTGTCGGTTAAGCAATTCTTACGTCCTACGTGTTTCAGAAGGCAAGTAAAACAGTGAGTCTCGATCAATGTCCCCGAGTTATATTAGCCGTGAGATTGAAGAGATTGTGAGGTTTTAGGAGATTCTATTTTATGTTACAAGGGAAAAACGAGCAGGCAGCAGGCAGCTATCTGCACAATGACGAGTTTAAACCGCCGGGAAATCTCAAAAACCAAACGAAACACGAGAACAATACACTTGACGTGACAGTATTGCCACCACTTCACGGCGATCTCATGTGAGAAAAAGGTAGTGGTACCCGAATGCGCCGGCCCAATTCGCCTGCAAGCGTGGCGCTACCTCTAATTAGAAGATTTTTGAAGGTGATGTCGGACCGCAATCGGGCATCTTAGCTCGTTCCACACCCACATCCTCTGCAATTTAAGCGGACCCTGATACTAAACCGGGATAACGGTAGGTAGAGGATTATCAGATAATATTAATAATCGCTCATGGAAAAAATAGAGAAAACGGTATGGCTAGGATATTTCGCTAGTTTCCCAATCTGGCGCCGTTTTGTCTTTGGCATATACCTCTAAGTTTCTTAACGACCGAATAATTATAAAATGAACAGTTGCACTCCGGAAGTGAAGTTATGTACATAATTTTTATTTTATTATCCTATTGTAATTTTTCTTATTTAAAAAAAACCTTCAGAATAAAGCATTATTTTAGAACAATTTTGATTATCATAAAAAAGGTTATACTGATCCAACCTTAAAATTTAGAAATATGCTGTCGCCGCCTTTTATTTAGGACCTTTGAATGGGGAACAATTTTGTCGTACATGACTTTTGCGAAACTTTAACCATTAACGCAGCGCACGCAGCGGAAGCTCTCAAATAGGAAAAAGAACCCCCGATTTTGAAAAATTCTTCATTGGTGCTCCGCTCCTATTGGACTTGGCGTGATTATATATGCCCTATAGCCTTCCTCGATAAATGACCTGTCTAACACTGAAGAATTTTTCAAATCGGATCTGTACTTCCTGAGATTAGCGTGTTCAAAAAAACTCTTCAGCTTTATATATTAAGTATAGATATACATTGAATCATTCAAGATAATTACATCTTATATGGATGGATGTAAGCTAATTGAAATAAAATGGTTATTTATATGGTGTGGTTTTGTCACTCGACAGGTCTTGGTGCGGCGCAGCTGGCGCTCGCAGCGAGCATGGAACAGTTCGAGTTCGCGTGCATCGGTGCCTCCATGACGGAAGACGAGCGTGTCATCGGCCGCTCCTTGAACCATTTCGCGCAGCTCATCAGGACCATTGAAGACGAGCGTGATCGTATGGTGAGATATTTATATGTACATATTTATAATAGTTGTTCCCGCGACTTCGGTCCGCGTAAAATTAGGTGAAAAAGTTTAACGAGATGATATATAGCCTTTCTCGATAAATGGGCTATCTAACACTAAAATGAGTTTTCAAATCGGATGAGTAGTTCCTGAAATTAGCGCGTTCAAGCAAACAAACAAACTCTTTTGCGTTATATTTTTTTAGATTACTTGGAGCAAATGGGCAGGCGTTTTACCTAAATGATTGTCGACGCCCATAGAAATCTGCACCTCCAGAAGGCTCGTAGATGCTTGCCTTAAAGAGGGGTTTATACCACTGGGAATTTCCATAAACCTAACGAAACACGACAACAATACCATCACTTGACGTGACAGCATTGCCGCCGCTTCACGTCGATCTTATGTGAGAAGGAGGTACGGACGCTCTAGGCCATTTCGTAGGCAGATCAAAAGTTTCGCTAATTTAGATTTACATCATCTGAAATAGCCAAACCCACTCAACCTTATTTGAGCCACAAAGAAAAGACCTATCCCGTCTATCTAGGGTCTGTATCGAATTCTAAAATATTACGCTCACGAAATGCGAAGAAGAGGTAGCAATATCGAAAACATAGAGTCCGCCTCATAAATACAAAGACACTTAGGTCTGCTGCCATGACCAATAAATTGTGTGGTCTGCTGTCAAAATATATTCTAACGTAGCTCAAAGTACGTAGTAAGTAGCTCAAAGCCAAACATTGCTCAAAGTGTTTGTACATTTTTGTCCTTGAAGTGTACAAAGTTCTAAAAACCTTGTGAAGTTACACAAAGTCCCCGGCCACACTACATGATCATTGAAATGATACTTCAAATGAAGCTATGTCTGGCTTCGGCATTAGGCTTGACTTGATAAATAAGCGACCGAACTTTCCTGTTGGTAATATAGTTTTTAAACCTCAAATTAAAAGCAATAGATACCCATTTTAGGTACATCTATTAACAGGGCTTTTTTGTGGGGGCATGCACGGACGCAGTACTCCCCAGGAATTTTAAAAATATCGAAATTGCTATAAAAACTAAAAAATTTCGAAGGAATTTTAAATTGAAATGTTCGCTTAGTACTCTCCTCATTCGGTTAAAGTAACTCTTCTCTTTAATTTTTATTTACACAATTATCAAAATGCAAAAAATATAGAGTTAAAAGGATCAACGTGCCCCTAATAAAGAAGTGACGTAAAAGGCAGGCCTTTTCTATTGGTATAAAAATGAGCAAGTCCAAATGTTTTTTAATTTAGACGTATTGCAACATTTACCTACACGAAACACGCGCAATTATAGCGTACAATTTAGCTATCCTGCTCATTTTGATAATGATTTTTCTAAGCCTTTAGGTTGTGGTGTGGTGGGGGGTGGGGTGGTGGGTGGAGGGGGTGGGTGGCTGGGGGTGGGTGTTGGGTATTATAGTCATTTGTTTCTGTGTATATTTTGGCTGTAAAATTTTATGGCACGTTTTTTAATCCCATTTACGGTGGCGGAACTAGGTCGGTGTCTGTTAGCGGTTAATTTATAATTTAGTTGATATTTTTATCGTTTTTTGACTAGCCCGTTGGCGCAGTGGGCAGTGGCCCTGCCTTCCGCTTCGGGGATCGTGGGTTCAATCCCCATCTCGAGTTTCTACAAAAAAAATTGTGTATAACAGGCGGCTGTTACTTGTGTTATAACACACAACGAACAGACGTCCGTGTGTCATATATTCCTATATATTATTTATTTATTAATCTTTATTAAAGACTAGTCGTGCCTGCCACTTCGTTCGTCCGTCCGCCGTCAAAAAAGAAATGATTCAATTTTAGCGCGATAATATGTAGCATATAGCCTTCCTCGATAAGTGGGCTATCTAGCACTGAAATAATTTTTCATATCGGACCAGTAGTTTCTAAGGTTAGCACGTTCAAATAAACAAACTCTTCAACATTATATAGATAGATATAGATGAAGACGAATTTCCTAACACTCCGTGGATTCACCGTGCGAGTGCCGGGTCCATCGCGTTGCAGAGGAAAGTACCATAACGGTGCCTGGGACTTGCGATCCCGATGTAGGTTTAAGAATATTCTTTAAAATGGCCACGTACACTTGCTTTCACTGTCGTTGTTCCCTGCCTAGACACTTTTAGCATGAGAATTTCAAGTACGAAAGATCCTTTAAGTTAGAAGGGAATCCGCAGTTTGAGGTTCGTCAAAATTATTTACAAACATGAAGTAATTACAGCAATTGGTTTCTTAGCTACAGACCATTAAGAAGGAACTAGTAATATCAATGAATTTTTGCGTAATATAAGTTTATCGGTCCGTTTATTTCACTCGACCGATTTCATGGCACCTCCAAAATAAATAAAATGCAATAGCGCAGTCGCAAGATGCAACATATGGCCCCGAGGCATGATAGGGCTGTACAAAAATTTAAAAAAAAACTTTTTATTTTACCTGGCCTTTCTATACCAATAAAGTTAACTGTTAAGTAAAACGTAAAACACACGTTTTCACCTCGATTAAGTCAAATATTGACCACTGAAACAAAAAAAAAAAAACAAAAATGTTATAATGATTGAATCTTTTATATATTAATACGCGATACGAAAACTTTAAGTTCATTTAAAGAAAATTGTGCGAACGGAGGAGTATGAAATTTCGCACAATTGTAGTTCATATACAGGAAGGTGTGCGAATGCTGATGTTTTTTATAATATACAATATTAACATATAACATAATTAAAATATAAGAATGGGCAAGAACGTGTCAAGACACGCTTATATACAAGGGTTTCGTATCTGATACGCTATAAACGTATTTGTTAAATAACTTCGAAAGTTGTTGACCGATTTCATTCAAAATAATTTTCCTAGTGAGTTTTTAGCATGTTCTATCCACATGGAAAATTTCAAGTCTCTACGTCTAATAGTTTGGAAATGCTAGGCGGGGCACCTTACGGGGAGACAGACGGAGGGATGGATACAGCGAAATTATAAGGGTTCCTTGTACTACTACGGAACCCTTAAAACGACACGCAAATGAATGTCAGAATATTTACACGCACATGTATTGGATTATTGATGTTAAATCGTAATGACAACAGTATGCTATATTAATTGTCAAATTTTATTTTTCTTTAAATAAACCAATATACGTCGTTGTACGCAAAAAGTTTTGTGTGCGTATTTTGACCAGACGGCGAGCTCTAGTATTCTTAAAGAGAAATTTTTTCCATGTCAACAACTAACGTGTGAAATATTAATCTCGCGTCAATATTTCCCCTAACAAACAATAATCTTGGTAGTTGTTTTGATGAGGTCGTGGCCTAATCAGTAGTCGGCATTTGAGTCGATCGCTAAGTTAAGTTGCTCTGGTTGCGACCGGGTGATAGGAAATAATGAAAATTGTGTACATTACTTTTTATTATATATATAGTACGCAAATCAAAAGATTTGTGGGCGAATTTCGGCCAGCCGGCCGTCTTAGTATATAATTAAGAACTTCTTTTAAATTCACATATATATTTTTTAATTTATATTATTTGACTTTTGAGAAATGAGTATGCTGTTTTTTTTAAAGTCGAATCGATTTGGAAACACCGGATTTAGCAATTACATGAATAGATATAAATAAAACTAAGCATTTTAGATTAGATAAGACATTATGAGAATAACTTCTATATCGGATTCCGAATTATAATAGAAAAAAAAAACATTCAAAGGTTCCTAAAACTAGGTCAAGCAGAAACACTAAAACAAAGTTTATTGTCGTATTTTTCTCTAAAATACGTTACCAATAGATGTTATATATGCTCTTTAAAGGTCAACGCGTAACTTTATTATTTATATTAGAGTAGCATTCAGAAGATATCATTCTTGTTGTTCTTCCTAGCGTTAACCCGGTCTTGTACTAGGTTCCGCTTAGATTGCACAGAATGCCTGTGGGGAGAGTTACAATGACCGATTGACTTCATCCTCGGAACCCCCACGATCTTTGCAACACAACTAATATCACTCAGTAACGTTAATCGGGTCCCGCTGGTCAGAGTGCCGAAATTCCGAAACACGTAGGAGGTCGTATATCAAATATAAACCAGTGTTAGATTGGGACACCTATCATTCGATTGCAGCTAGAGCTACTTAACCTTGCGATCATCTCAACTGCTAACCACTGATTAGTCCACGACCTCATTCAGAATTTATATCCAAGTATTTAAAATGAATCGCCGTCATAATTAACAAAATAGGTTATTATTTTTTGATGTTTGTCATGACTACGCTTTGACATGGTCTTATAATAAAATATATACATGTGTGTGTAGATCATTTCGCATTGGTGTGCATGCGGTATTATTTTTAAAAATTAATATGTTTATAATGCATGGTATTTAAAAATATTAGCCCTTGCACACAATCCTCTAAATAGCCTATAAATAAAAAAAAAACGTCAAGGAACCAAAAAGCAAGCAATGAAATTTGTACTTCCATACGATTTAGTATCCACCTACTGATGCACTATAGTCGGTATGCTAATAACTAAACCCCATACCTTGTTTTCCTTTAATTGTTTATAACTTGTAATTTCTACATGTAGCTTTTGATTTTTTTGAAAAATTATCTTCCATGCTATTCCGAATCGAACAGTACCTCAATATTTTTTTTCGGAATCGGAAAAATTTTTAGCTCTTAATTACGACAGCGCTGGGTTATCGGGCGTACCGTTCGACCCCAGCCACCCCTGGGTACTCTGTTTGATATAACTTCTAGACGTATAGTGATCATGTTATATTTTTTGTACATAGTTAATTAACTTGAAGCTTTAAGTTAAAGTTTAAAAAATATGTCTTGAACACTTAAAATCCCTTATGAAAACTTTTGGTACTTCCGGTTTTCATTAACAAAAAAAAGGTAAAAATTCAATTTAGCCTAAACACTTAAAGTGCACTCTTTTCACTATTTTCTAAAAACTTAAAGTGCACTCTTTTCACTATAAAATGGCATCTATCTGTCCTCCACAAGCATGGTCAATTTCTATTAAGAAATAAAAATACTAAACAAAAAAGTAAACAATAAAACGTGACAGGGAATTAGATTCGTGTTCATATTCACGCCTAATAGTTATATTATAACTGACAAAAATATAAAGAACTTCTAAGACCTCACCTCCTTTTCGTGGCGAAATGCCCTGCATAATATTATAATTCGAACTTACGTATACACTAATTTCTGATTATTATGAGACGGCTTTTAAACTCACGTGTATGTAATATCTGGGCAATCCCAACATAGCATACGCATGAATTTTAAAGACATTTTATAAGAAGTATGAATTCCGCACATTTTTTTTTTATGTTACAAGGGGGCAGACGAGCAGGCGGCAGGCACCGAAGTGCCTACCGACGCCCATGGACATCTGCACGACCAGGATACAGGTAATTACCGAGGTCTAGGGACAGTTGGACCACCTACCTGCACTAATACTTTTTTGTGCTAGTAAATATAGACGTAACTTTGTAATCGTAATAGTGATGTAACTTTTTCCCAATAAAGAATATTACTCATATTATTAGTAATATTTTCTTAATTAATTACCCCTGTCTGATGTAATATTAATTTGTCCGCAGTCACGGCGAGGATTTGATCGTGACACCGTTCGCACAGGTGCTGGCAAGTCTGCGCAGCGTCCGGAACAATTTTCTCTGCCTCACCAACGTGCCGGTTGCTAAGTGAGTAATCCTAGTCCATTTTTATTTTATTTATTTAAGGATGTGAGGGAAAAGTCAGCAAAGCTCAAGTCAGAATGGGCTGCGCATGTGGCACGAATGTACCCGCAAAGGTGGACCAATGTTGCGACTATAAGGACACCCACCAATGTCCGCCGAAGACCAGGTGGGCCGAGGAAGAGGTGGCGCGACGACTTGGACGCCATTGCGGGAAGGGAGAGGATTGGGTTAGCTCTGGATAGAGGAGAGTGGTCTAAAAGAGGGAAGGCTTTGCCCAGCAGTGGAACATTACAGGCTAATTAAAAAAAAGGAACCGCATAATAAAAGATATCACAGAGTTAGTGTAAAAGAAACATTTTATACCTGTTATAAGTCCCAAAACTTCAAGACAAGAGACCTCGATATTATTATACAAAGATCAATAGGACCCACTAGAAATTATATACCAAATATGTAATAGGAAAGTAAAGAAACTTAATATCATGATTCAAATTGAAGGGTTTCAATATTCACGTTGTGAAACATAATATTTCTAAGGAGGTAAAACGTACCCAGAGAATTGGAGATGGAGGCTTAAATCAAGCTATCTTTCCGAATATATACAAAAAATCTTATTACGTCCTGTCGTTCCAAAAAAGCAATAGAAATAGGTGCTCGGATAAACTATTTTTATTAGATCCCCTTGGAAATCAAATAAATAACGTTAAGCTCTTAACGCCCACTCCACGACTAAACCAATATTTGTATTTGGTCAACATTATATTTTTAGAGGCGAAGTTAAAGAAATTTATTTGTGAGACCTACCAAATATTTGTCACCAACATTTGTCCACGAATTCATGCATGTCGAATTGGATTCGGGATCGTGTTTAATAAAATATTTTGTGATGGAATATAGTCAGACACAAAAGAGGATTTAAGTCAAACAGTTGCCTCTGTAACTAAAAATAAAACTAGGAGAGAGAATTAAATTATTTTGCATAAATTCGCGAATGAAAGAAACGTAAATTCGCAAAGCATATTATCTATCCCTTAGAATTCATAAACGTAATGCTTCCATCCGACGTATATATTTTCATACCGGGACTTGCGTTTTTCCTCTATTGTTCTTCATCACTTCGCACACGCAAAGAAGTTTCACTTAAAAGAATCTTGAAAGGTAATCCCTTATTTATATCAGCCGGTGATTATCGGCGTTTAATAAACGAAAGTTGATTTCGTATCTGTAAAAATGTGTACATGTTATTAATTCGTGAGTCATAAATCAATAACTTGCTTGTACATGGCTAAACGTCCGTAACCCCTACGTCACGTTACGTCAGACAACACGTTTGGCGCGCACCTGATCTTCGCTCACATTATCTTGTCATAAATCACCTATAGCTTGTAGGCTTTCGATTATGACGCATTTCGTATTATTGTAAGCTACGCTACAATAGTTGAAAGATTGGTGACATTTAATATTAAATAATAACATGGCAGTCGACTGAAACAAGCGGCGGGAGTTTGCGGAAATGATAATTTTCGATTATGATATAAATGGTTGATTTGTAACACTGAATACATAAAATGATTTGTTTTATGTTTCATATTGTTGTCAAGGTGCGAACATTCAAGGGCTAATTTAACAAAAAAAACATATTGATAAGGAGGTCGTGGCCTAATCAGTGGTCGGCATTTGAGTTGATCGCTAAGTTAAGTTGCTCTGGCTGCGACCAGGTGATAGATGGGTGACCTGCTTTGAACTAATTCGTACCTTTGTTAATATAAGATATATTGTTCGTTACACGATACTACATCGAACATCGAACGGCCAATTTTCAATATATTTTCTACGGTATACGGGAACGTCGCCATTTGATTTTCAATAAACTTTCTTTTAATTTATTTACAAAGTTATCCATCTATTAGATTGATAGATAGATAATTAATATCTTGGATAAAAACTTCACGTACATCACTGAAGACATTACATTGCATGTATATATTATATCTAAGTCGCGTCGCTGATACTTAAAATAGATAAAACCTGTGGTGTATGTATCAGCAGCCTTCCATTTTGTATATATATACTTTGCACGCAATAAAATCTATTGTGCCTATTTCGTTAAAACATTCTACAAATGAAATCCATTATAAATTCCAAGCTAGAGGCATCCGTATAGGGTTGAATAGTTACGCAACAGGGGTGGGAAATAAATTCACTGCGGAGTTCATATATTGTATACCAGACGTCTGTATGCCTTTTGGGATTGCTTGTTCTACGCTATAGCGTATATCCTTTTACGTCATCATGTTACATGATAAGTACTTTATACCCATATCATGCTATTAACAACAAAGCGCAGCATTGAATGAAATCCTTACAAATGTTTTAAATGTGAAAGTAACACTCGTATAATTGGGACTATGGCGTTCAAAATGCGTCGGTCTCAGTTTCATATCAAAATGAAAATTTTCTCCTAAAGTATGATATTATATAGCAATATTCGAATATATGATTGAAAAAAGTGCTTTTATTTTGAGATTGTGTCCTTTTATTACGGAGATCCTATGTACACATTCCAGCTCCATCATCAGACCCTGAATACCTGGATCTAAAGACAAAGTACTCCTCAGGGAAAATCAAACTAGACAAAACTCAATGGAATTATGTTGTTATATAATAGAGTTCCAATGTCCACCCTTCCAGCTTCATCATCAGATCAGGTCCATGTCATCATAATAATGCATTGTCATCCGATATACATATTTGGGCAAAATTTCAGCTCAATCGTTTGAAGATATCTGCTCCAAAATTGACTTGTAAGACTCCACCTGAACAAACACACGTTGCAAGTTAAATAGATGCTTTTAAAATGAAGTAGGTAATACAAAATTTTAGGAAAAGAACTTTTATTAAGTATATCTATACTAATAAATAAAACTGTAAAGTTTCTTTGTTTAAACGCGTTCTCTTCTCCCCCAATACCTCTCCAACCACACCTTCCTATCCTGGACTACTTGAATCCATTTCTTTCTCGCAAAGGCGTCCAAGTTATCTTGCCACCTCTTCCTTGACCTGCCTGGTTATCGGCGGCCACTGGGGGCCGTCTATACTATCGTAATATTGGCCCTTATATAAAAAAAACGAATAGAAAAAAATATATATTTGTATGTATCTGTACAAATATATAGAGCTGAAGAATTTTTTCTTTGTTTTTTTGAACGCGCTAATCTCAGGGACGATTAGACCTATTTAAAAAAATAAATCAGTATTAGATAGCCCATTTATCGAGGAAGGCTATAGGCTACAAATATCATCGCACTAAAAATTTTCACCGGTTACAACTAGTTAGAAATACTTTTTAGTTACTTATATCTTGAGCTTGAATAGAAGCTTGTAATACATCATCGGAGATTTAAGCAGGTACTTTAAATTTCAGTCCATCTCGTCTACCGATGACCTATTAACACTTTTGTTTAAACAATAGCAGGCTTTGAAACTTCTTTTGTCAGCTTTTTCTGTCATGTGTCGATGACGGCGTTCATTATGTCCTTCTTTTAAATCACAACTAGCGAAACCGACAGATGTTGTTTTGTCCGAACCTTGGCTTGTCTGCTAGTAGCCAATTAAACGATCTCCTTCATGTATTTTCCATAAAATATAAAATTAATAGTTTTAATTAGAGATAGTGCCACGCTTGTAGCCAAATTGGGCCGGCACGTCCGGGTACCAGTACCTCTTTCTCACATGAGATCGGCGTGAAGTGGCGGCAATGCTGTCACGTAACGATAAAAATTGAAAAGTAATTTAAGTTAAGGCAAAGTAAGTTTTTATTACCATTGACGTAGATCTTGACAACTTTTTCCTCCAAATCAAGGTAAGTGACGCCCTTAATGTCCCTTTTGTGCCCCAAAACGAATTCGGTACGGAGGAACCCTTTAGTGTAACCCTGAAAGATTAATAAATTTTAACAGAAGACGTAATCTGTCCTCTTTTTTGTTTCTTTCCTACTTAGCGAGGACGGTACAGTATGTCTTTTTTTTAGAGAGATATATTCTTTAGGCATTAAGGAGCAAACGAGCAATCGTTTCACTGCCAATTCTCATAGACGACTCAATTGTTTATTCCCTTTATTAAATCCCATAAAATGAAAAGAACACAAAATTAAAAAATCCAGACATCCAATACACATTGTTAATTTGATAAATAGATATAAAGAGCTGCATTCCTTCACACCCAGAGAGCGGTCTGGCTGAGGGCCCTCATCGTGTAGATATGATGATCCAAGGACGCCCTCAACGTGAAGATATGATGATCCAAGGACGCCATAAGGATGGTGATGATGATGGGTATAAAATGTGCTTACCTGGAAAGGAGTCAGGATGACTACCCTACCGGTGATGTTATTTTCTTTTTCACCCTTTAGGAATGCCCATGACGAATTTATCAGCAGCTGACCATCTTCGTTGTACTGTAAAAGGTACATTCTTGCTGTTAAATCTTCTTTGCATTATTGGACGTACCGGACTACTGAAGTGACAGGACTCTACTGTATAATGTTTATGTATATAGAGCATAATATATATGTAACAAAGGGCAAATGGGCAGGCGGATCAATGGAGGGACCACCGATGCCAATGAACTGCAACACTAGAGGACTCACAGACGCGTTGCCGGCCTTTTAGGAATGAGTATGCTCTTTTCTTGAAGGTCCCTAAGTCACATCGGTTCTGAAATATTGAAGCTGTTAATTGATAATAGGGTACAATAAGATGTTTCGAAAATGGTCTTCGATGTAAAATATATACCTGAAAACTTAGCAATGTATCGGCGCTCTTCTTCCACACGACGGTGTGACGGGCGATAGCGGCCGCGCGTGGTAGCGTGGGTATGGTGGAGTTGACGGAGGCGCTGAGTTCGCCATAGAAGCGGGTGGTGGAGAACAGGTAGTCGGCCAGCAGGCTGAAGGCGAGGTAGTCGTCCTGCCAGTTCATGCTGCCGTTGATGGCCTGCAGGTTGTCGTGATACCTCCACCTGGGTATTATTATCTTGGTTAGCATATTTTAAAACTCCCACGACGTAAGAGAATAACTCAATATACAGCATTACGATTCCAGAACACAAATTATGGACGTTTCATCGAAAGCGGCCAAGCTCAGGTCAGACTGGGTAGATCATACCTGCCACAAGTTAGAGAAGAGATGGGCGAGGATAATCACTGAGTGGAGTCCTGAGAAACGCGGCGACATGGCTGACCACAGAGAAGATGTTGGGATGAGCTTGACAAATGCCCAAAGAGCGGGTCGAAAGAGGCTCAAGACAGAGTTAGATGGAAGGGATTGGGAGAAGTCTTTATTCAATAGTTCAGATGGCTGATTATAATACAATGGGACTATTTACAAATTTTTTTTAATAATACAAGGGGCATGCGATACAAACAACGATTATTATTAGGACGGGCGCAACCTTCATCACTGAAGGTAAGAAGGAGAAGAAGTGTACTCACATAAGGTTGAAGCTCGTGTCCTTCCAGCCGGGGAAGGGCGTGTTCAGACTGGACAGCAGCGCGTATACGGTCTGCTCGTGCGCTTCCGAGAACGCCTTCACCCTCCACACTATGGCGGTGGGGCTCGCCCATCCCATGCGTATCATCCACTCACAAAACCAGTCTACAAAAGGATTTTTAAGAAAGGTCAAGAATAGCAAAAGTTTAAGTTACTGAAAGTCAACAAGCGACATAAAACCTTGAGTGAAAAGTAGTCCAGCGAAAAAAGAATATTTATAACTATTTCAATCGTAAATTTTCAAAATGCAGATTAAATGACAGATTAGAAACAAAAGCAAAATCAAATGCAATAATTTCATAGTTCTTCTAAAGTCTCCCTTTTTCAAATTTGATTTGTCTATGACATAATTTTATAATTTAATTGAATGGAGTATTTAATTGTCTACTAAACACAACTTATTTCGTTAAGGTAGCATTCTTAGTTTAAGACAGTTACATATGTCAGGCCAATTTCCTGCAGGTAAAAGATCTTTTGCGGACACAGCGTAGGGAATATTTTCTCCTTCCGTCTCTCCTTTCAGTCAATAAATTTGGCGTTCCTCGAATTTAAATCCACTCCTTCCTCATCTTAAAACATTTCTTATAGAAAAACAGTTTTAAAATCTCCTCGTCCTCATTCCCCTAAGACGTTACGATAAATTTTCTCATCAAGCTATCGTTTCCCCTTGCTCTTCTTGTTTGGGTAATCGTTGCGCCTTAACTTAACTATTCTTCCCCTTCTATTTCTCTTGACCACCTTTTAGAAATTGTAATAATAAATTTTTGTCAAGTACCAAAAAACGTTGCTCAAATGTTTTCTTCTATTTTTTCTCTCTTTCAGGAATTTTGTAAAATTGTTCTCTCAAGTCAATCTCCTAAATTAGTGTTCTTAATCTACTTATAAATGCCGTTGCTATAAGTCTTTTTAGTTTTCCTTCTGTATCTATTTCCCATTCTCATTATATTCTCCTGCTAGTGTTAAATATTTTCTTATGCTTGTTTTCATCATTAATCTTGTCTTGACTGAAAGAGCAGCCTCGCGGGGCAGCTGTTAAATAAATTTTAAATGCCATTAAAAAAAGTTATAATATCAAAAATATGCTGCGTGTTACGGATGGTATGATATATCTGGGTCGTTTTTATAGTAAGTTTAGTAGATCAGAATACTAATAATATGTTTTTGTTATTTTTTATTCCTTTTAAATGTTGTAGATTGCTACAAATGCATACTAATATAAATCAAAAAGTTTGTTTGTTTGTTCGAATGAACGCGCTAATCTCATGAACTACTGGTCCGATTTGAAAAATCCATTCAGTGATAGGAAGCCCATTTATCGAGGAAGGCTATTACGCTAAATTTGAATCTATTTTTTTAAACTAATTTCACGTGGATGAAGTCGCGGGCACAGCTAGTATAGAATATGTACCGACCGGTCGGTATAATTATATTCTTAACTTTACAATACACTAAGACAATGTTTTAGAGAAAGAATGAAGCTAAGATACGAGTAGAACAGTATTGCAAGCATTGCTCTCGTAGGTGAATGTGAAGTTTTCGAAATTTATAAAATCTTTTGAAATTTAAGTCCCAAGTACCTTGCTATATTTCCTTATAAGGAAAATCTCTGTACACAACATGTATATTTAAATTATTTATCATTCCACGAGTATAATAGTTTTACAAGGAAAAATCGAGCTATTTTTATTCACTGACTTAGATCTAGATATTAATGGAGATAATTAACAATTTGAATCTATACAAGTTCTTGTTGTGTCAAGTAATGGTCGAAAAATTTAAAATCGACTACATATATTTTAGAATCACAAATTAATAACACTCAGAAGATATTTAAGTCGCGAGAAGCGTATCCGATGTAAGAAATCTACACTATGGTCCTTATAAGGAACGTGACATGGAAATTGTATAACCTTTCTTGTAAGATATGCGAAGATACGAGTAGCGCTCTTAGACGGGTAACAATATAAGCCCGGTGAGTGCGAGTCAGACTCTTGCACTAAGGGTTCCGTACCCTGACGTAATACTTTACCAGGCTAAGTTAAGATTTGTACTATTCATAAGATTTATTTTAATTAGACCATTACTTTATTTTCTCAAATTTACGGTTCACGTAATTTTTCCTATACCTACTTGTACTTCCGGCCAAGTTTCATGATTCTAGATCAACGGGTAGTATTGGTTTGAATTATCTTTGCCTATGTACTAATATGAAATATGACATAAATGACCATATCTTTTGATTGCGTACACTTTTTAGAAGTCTTTTCATAGCTTCAGGGGACCGAAGATGTGGATACTACTGTCACGGACGGTATAGAGGGAGTGACAATAGCAGCTAGGGTGCTCCGGGGACGAGTACCCTGAATGTATCTGACCAGTTATCGGACAAATAAAGGAAGATCCACCCCCTGGGTGTAAAATTAGTATTCGGAATAGTAGAGTAATTTTGTTATAATTTTTTATTTTCAACATAAGACTATATTTATTTACCTACTGTTAAAATTACGAATGCTCGGTTTATTGATTTACCGTGAAGGGCATGTCGAAGCAAATAATGTGTAACGAATCGAAAAAAGGGATGTATTTGTAACCGATATTTGTACGAGAGATAAAATATTGCTTTACGTACTTTTGTGTTGCTATTTTAGCATCATATAAATTCATACATATTACTGTCAATTGCGTCCATAGACGTAGGGCATTGTTCCGCTCTAGGTCTATGGAATTCAATTCAGTTTGAACTGAAAGAGATCTGAAAGGATCAGGAGTCTGTGTTTCCTATGACATACTATACTGTAGCATACGAGTACCATACGTTGCGGCGATGCGCGGTTCAGCGTGAGGCGCTCCGTTGCGGTTCGTTAGGGTGCAATGCTGTGCGGAGTAATGCGGTGCGATGCGGTGCGTTGCAGTACGATGCGTTGCGGCACGGTGTATTACGGTGCGGTGCATCAACAGATGACTTTTGAAACTAGAGGTGCTCTGATAAGGAAGCAATGATTGCCTCACTGAATCATCTAAAGATCTAAATGTAAGCGCGGACAAAGAATTTGCATCGCTATTGTGTGAGGCTGAATTCAGCTCTACCCTATAGTTTTATTCAGATGAGAACAATTTTTTTTATGGTCTGGTTACCTCTTACTCAGCCTTAACTGCAGAGGAATATGGCTGTGGTGCGTGTTTAGGTGACTGACAGTCGTCTGTTGTCATTCCCGGAACCCTCGCAAACTCAGGACTAATATCTCTCTCTGACATTAATCGGAATTCACAGTTTCATGTGCCTTTCGAAACATGGTGGATATGGGATATTTGAAAACCAGTATTAGAATGGATCACCCATCAATCAACCAATGCTTAGCCTAGTAATCGATTCAAACGCCGGCAACTGATTAAGCTACGCACCTCCTTTAATACTACCTACTTACTGCCTTTTTAAATGGTCTCCTAAAATCGCGAAATGCCACAATCAGCAAAGTGTCTCCACATTTATTACCATCCAGATTGCTCTGAATAGGGTAATAAAACTCCACCATAAAATTGATAACCGTACAACAGACTGTTTATTACTGTCCCCTATAGAAATTTCTATTAAAGTTACATCATTAATTATTATGAATGCAATTTTATCGTGGAATTTCCCTATGGACTTAGATAACTACGAAAAGGTATTTCTTGTCATCATGCTATGGATACTTGGCTTTTGTGAATAAACATGTACCTTTGTTTTATTTGTTAATATTTAATCATATTCAATTAATCCTTGAATATAATAATAAATTCTGCCATAAAGTTTTAGAAGACTTCTTTCTATCTGTTTCAGAATCTTATGAAGTCTAGGATCGTATATAAATGACAGTTTTGGTAATGTTATAGCAGTAAAATTAAAGTGATACATTTAACAAATAATTAGAAAAAAGTTGAAATATTGAACCTTCATTGACCTTTATATTCTATACTCAATTTTTGACAAAATACTCGAATGTATATCTATTCATTAAAAACATATTAAAAGAATTTTTAAATCAAAAATAAATAATAGGGGTTAAATTATTTTTAATAAAAAAAAAACATTTCATTGAGAAATTTGAAATAATATTTAAATAAAAATTTATTTAAAAGACATTTTTAATTAATGTATCTTGCGTATCAGAGATTATTAAATGAAAATTTATGTTATGTAAATCTTGAATTTAAAAGGGCTAATTTATTAAATGTGTTACTGTGGACAGATTGTTTTAAGTGATTAATTAGAAATTATATGTTAATCGTTTATCTATCGTATATCTTATAACAACTTAACATCTCAAGCAAAGTTACCCCTCAACCTTTCCTACTACCATTACTTAGGATACGTTGCCTGGTCTTCTCCATGCGATGTGACCAAAGTAGGAGATAAGGACTCTTAGATAGATGGTTGTGGATACTCCGGTCGTGACCAATATTGAAGTATACCTACAGTTTGTGAAATAAATATTCTTTTTTGTATAATTTAACGCTTGAAATCTTAGACAAAATTGAATACATTTTTTTTATCACTATCAGTTTTTTTTTAATTCCACTCCACGTCCTAACGGTCTCCGATTTCGTCAGACTTACAAGATGATGGAGATTTGTCAAAAAACATTGACGCGTATAATCTCAGTGTTTAATCATCGTTTTAATTCTCATAAAAAAAGACTCAAAATCCTATTTATAATTAGTCATAAATTGTAAATAGCTATAATGTTATTTATACGTATTTTTGTAAATTTTCTAATTATAAATAATATCGTCATTCTTTTGAAGTTCAATGACTTTGAATTCTGTGTGTTTATCTCTATTCATTTACGTAAGCTTTTCCACCTGCTAGGAATCTTGAGCTATGATTAGATAGCTTATGTTATCGCTTCATCAAGCGCTCTTCAAAATTTAGAATTTTTTGAGCGAAAAGGAGATAATACAACTATAAAGAGTGTGTCATATAACCTTTGAACGAAATTAAAGTGTAAATGACAAATTTAGAAAAAAAAAATAGTTTTTAAAGCAAAAGATTCTTAACGCATTTCATTTTTAATTTGAGTAATTATTATTATCCTGTGAATGTAATAAAAATTTAAACACCTACCTTTAATTCAGAAAGGTTTGGAAAATCAGCAAGAAATTTTCGTCTGTTACTGATTTGAAAGAATAATATAACAATTAATGTTTGATTCTATTAATATTTGTACATAATTTAAATTTACTTCTTCTTCTTCCTAGCGTTATTCCAGTCAAGTACCAGGGTCCGCTTAGATTGCAGAGGATTAGGCTGTGGGGTGAGTTAAGATGACCGATTGCCAACTGACGTTATCCTCGGAACCATCACGATCTCTACGGATATCAAATATAAACCAGTGCTACAATGGGTCACCTATCTATCACTCGGTCACAGCAAGAGCTACTTAACGCAGCGATCGACTCTATGCCGTCTCGACATTTGAGTCGACAGGCCACGATCTCCTAATAAATTTTCATTTCCTCATAAAATATTAATAATACTTTGGGAGATAAATAATTTTCACACTTGCGCTGAAGTTTACAATGGACACAATTTGCACGGTTATAAATATTGCAAATTCATACGCTGATGACATGTGCAAAATTACTTCCTTGTGCCCTGTGACCCTATGGTGTACGCAAAGCGTGGGGCACTGATATTAGCCATTGTCTAGCTCGCTGAAGGTGAAAAGGGTTAGCTTAAGTATGTAATCTGTACGTACACCAAAAATACGTCTATTGTCTATAGTGTATATCCATACTTTGCCTAGTTGCGAGAAAATATAAATGTTAGTTGCATTTAGGGTTTAAGGTTAATTACAAAAAAAATTGCGTTTAAGGTTAATTACAAAGGAAATTGAGAATTTTTATCTAAGTGAAAATTGTAAAAACTCAATTCACAATCTATAATTTCAATATGCCAAAAGCCAAATTTATACGCATTACAATGCGTATAGATTTTGCATATGTATAACTGTACCACATTTCATGCATTTATGTTCACAATTGTAGAAGTAAGATAGGGTAGACGGATCGACCAACAAAGCGAAACTATTAGGGTTCAGTAGTTCTACGGGGAACCCTTAAAAGAGATTTTAAAGAGATATTGTTTACACTATAATCATATTCAATGACTTTTCTGTAAATATACGCGTAGTTTTGAAGTAGTATTTAAAATATGACTAAAACTTGTGAAGCTAAATTTGCTCATATTAAGTGCAAATAACTTAAAAATATATTAATAATAATTGTATTAACATAATTTTGATATAAATCCTCGTCCAATGCTAATAATTGAACAGTTTTTAAATGCGTATCAATAAGTTTCTTGTCAGATGATTAATCATAGTTTTCAATTAACCTTGGTTTAATCTTTGAGAACAAGCGAAGGCGTCATCGATATGAAAAAGGCCCCCGCGCCCGCGCCCGCGCCCGCTCCCGCGCCCGCCGACACGATGCGCGCGCGCGGCTCCAGCTTGGGCTGCGCGCTGCTCGGCCGCGTCGTGTTCTGCACCTGGCGCAAGCCCCGCGGTTACGTCAACAGTCACATTCAAAAAATACACATCACTTAATAGAACCACTGTTCTATCCAAAAAACCGTAGTTAAAGAGTTTGCTCCTTAGCGAGCCGAATTATCTTATTAAGGAGATGCTTAAATAACATCATCAATTTGCTCTTAGTACGCATATAGTACCTGCATTTGGGCGATCCGGGCAGTATTTTCCTTGATTGATGCCGAATCGATGGTATTCTGTAATTGAAAAGATTGTGACTTTAACAATATTAGTTATAACGCAAATATATGATAAAAAATGTCTAAATTAGAACTATACAAATTACCTTTTCTTCCAACTAAGCAGTAATGTTATTATTAATCACTACATAACTATCAGATAGGACGCATTTCTGCTTAGAATCAAAGCAGTAATGTTTGAAATTTAATTACCAGACTGTTTTCATATAAATTCACCATAGAGATTTAATGTCTCTCATTAAGTTTCCTATTAAATATATTGGATCAAAACGATACTGACGGAAAAAAAATCGACCGAATAAATTCGAACATAAAGCAAATGGCGCGTATTCTATACTGTTGTAAAACTTTGATACAACATATTTAGGAAAAAAGTTTCAAAATGGAAATAGACAACGATGTAGTTAAAAGAAAAGTAGATTACGGACCTTGCTTAAGTCAGTAATTAGGGCACTCGCGTTAATTTAGTTATATAACCAAGACCACTCATACATTAACAATTCACTTTGCGCTCGGTTCAATAATCTACTATTATAATCAATACTACTTCTCCAACACTCAAAAAATAGCTGAAAGAGATTTTTTTTGGGGGGTAAGTTTATCCGCTGTTACCTTATTGTCTATACAGGGTGACTGGTGAGACACTTACAATACTTAAGGAGTGTGCTCAGTACTCGATTCTCGTTTTAATTATGTAATAAAAATTGGCACTTAATTTTTGACCAAATTACCTTAAAATTAGATGAAGTGTGGCCTTATGTTGTGAAGTTTCTTGCTGTAGGATAAGGTCAGTTGGTAAGAAGGAGTGTAATGGTTTTTAATTGTCTGGTCAGCTATAGAAGAGTTTAATGACGGACAGCTTTTGGTGCTACTTAACGCGACAATCGGGTACTAAGTCGCGGCGTGAAATACGCGAGTTATCAGTATGTGTCATCGTGTCGTATCAATACTCAAACGAAGAGTATTGGGATATGGTTTATGTGTATGTTTAATTCGAATAAGTGAATTAAGTGCCTAGGTGTTTTCGCCTGTCCTAAAAGCTAGGGCTAAAATATGAAGGGAAAACGGGTCTTGCTGTTTCATCAATGATAGCCTGCTAGTACGTAGCGTTACGTAGCGAGGTCATGGCCTAAATAGCAACGAGCGTAAGTACGTCCACTCACGCACGCTAGTATGTCCATGCGTTGCGTACACGAGACAGCCTCGGATGTTTGCCCTGAAACCTTTTTCCTTTGGAGCACATGCATTTTTGACGGGCTAGGCACGTCCTGGCTGACCGAGGAATTTGCCTTGCAGAACTGCCTCGCGAGGCTGCTCCATCAGTCAGAACACGCTTATGACCATCAACTATCAAGTCCTTAAGTATCGTGTCTCACCAGTCACCTTGTATATGCAATTTTGTATTGATATTGATTTGATTGATAAAAAAAACTTTTCTGGACGTGATGGATTTAATTGAACATAAATAAACTTAAGTGTCATTTGGCTAAATTTTACATTAATCGAAGTAACGAAACGCGTAGCTCATATGAGACAAATTAAAAAATGGTGAAACAGAAAACTGTTAGTGATGAATACATACAGACAGAAGATAGATTTGTATTATTCATTTCAATAAATTCAATTAAAAAACTGATGTTTGATGTTACATAAAATTTACTCACTGTAATTATTTTTAACGCAATTCAAAAGACAAGTATTCAATGTCTTAAAGAACGATCGGAGAAAAATTTCCGAAACAGTTTCCTATTATTTTATTATTAAGAACTTCGAAGAAATAATAAAAATAAGGTAAATAAAACAAAATATATTTAATGAAGTAGGAATATAATTTGTCTCATAGCGTCTTATTATTTTCACACAATAGTCGTCAAACGAATACATTATTATTAGAAACACTTAACACTTAATTGTAACAATATTTAAGTAACTACAAATGAGCAAAACATAGGGAAATTTTTAATTTGCCTAATACCTACATATATATTATTCTTTTATAATTAACAAACAATTCATGGAGTGTAAATAACGGTTGTCATATATACAATCATTTTTTTATAGATATTTAAATGTATTTGTATAAGGCACGGTTGAAAATAAGTACAATTTTCTAGCGCAATACAACTGCCGCATTCATATGTTCACACGCACTGCATTTAACGATAAGCAAGAAGCCAGATTTAAAGTCAAACAAATAAATAAGAATTTATTATTTCAATTTAACAGAGGAAACCCAAAATAGTTGAGCGAATGCTATATTATTTATTATCTAATCTAGAACAGCGGTTGGCAGTCACATATGACCCGCGATCTCCCACTTTGCGGCCCGCGTCAGTAAATAGCAATGTTATTCTTATAAAATAATAATAAATCCTCTACACGAGCTCAAAGTTTTGTCCTAATGTACTAAAATTTAGTATTTTTAATGTCGCTCATAATGTCTATCTACATAAATAGACACACATTTCCAAATAATTATCTAACAAATGTGTAGCCCCTCTTATGATCGTCTTTTTTACGATCTAGCCCTTGCCTGTCAAAAGGTTGCCTACCTCTGATCTAGATTCGTCTAATTTTGAAATTCGATTGTTCTTCAATAAAAATTTAGCAATATAAGTTCGCATTTATTAAGCCAATACCGCAATTAAACAATATATTAAAAAATAATTGATAGTATACGACGGAAGAAGAAAGGCAGTGTAAAAGTTTTTTATTTTAGGGCTGAAAGTTTTAAAAGCATACCTCTTTGGTGAAAGATGAATTAAATGAAAGTAAACACAGATCACAGAAAAAACAAACCAGAACCCGAAATGTATTATCAGAGAGAGTAAAGTAGTTTGATATATAAATAGTATGTAATCAACATAATATATTTTTTTAATAAAAAAAAAAAACAAACAATCAGATTATTAACGCTATTATCTAAAATATGTTCAAACCTACAAGAAATTCATTCAATCTATATAATTATGACTATATAACACAGCCAGATCTACAACGTTATAAAACTAAGGTAATATGTAAAGTTTTGATGTATTTACAACTATTATCAGTAATTAATATCTCTTACTCGCACGTAACAAAGAAAAAAAATACGACCACGATATAAAAAATCTGTGGTACGTGTGTGGTGCGTTCAAAATTCTATTATATAGTCTATTCAATTTAGACCAAAAAATAATCGAACACACAAATAATTCCCGACTCTTAACGAAATATTAGTGTGTCCAGAAAAATATTTTTAACAACATGTGAAAACATAACAAAATGGTTCCATTATTATGTTTGAGATGAATAAATGGTTAAATTCAAAAGATTATCTAATTAATTAAAGACTTGAAAGGCATACAGTAACATGTTGAATGCCACGGGGGTCAACTGTGGACTCACCCACAATTCCCATTCGAGCCACGATGAATATTACGATGCCGTCAAATTTTAACAAAGTTATTGCATTATTCTAAATGTTACAGTACATTTTTTGTGACGCAAATCAATATTAGTTTTCATAAATTAAAACTATTTAAATGAACTTTTGAATGGACTCATTTTTATGATCGTTCAGAATGTTTTTCGGAACACACTAGTTTTTATTTCAAGATGTCGGAGATTATTTCTGTTTAAAAAAACTAAATTGATTAGACTAACAGTGACTTTTACTGTTTGCCTATAAACTTACTAGAAGCAAATGTTTATGTTGAATAAAAATTTACAAAATAGGTAAGTGGACTGGTTGAATGTGACACGTTTGTCAACAATTTTTAATATTATTGCTTTGGTATTCGTATGGTGAATAGATATTCTAGAAGTTTATAAACAAACTAAGATTTTAAAAACCTCCCTGAGGTATAGAGAACATACTTAAAGAACGAGCAAACCTTAATTAAAAAATGAATACTTAGTGCTACCTATATAAAAAAATTACTACAGAATTTATTTGATATGTATCTTATGTGTTAGAAGTTTGCCTTGAATTAAAAAGTGACATTTTGTTAAAAATAGTACGTGACATAATTTGTACCATAGAGTATAGAAGTAAGGTAGAGGTGTTCCATTTATGTAAGTATTTTATCGACGGTATCTGTGTAGACGCAAGGGTTCATTACAAATGTAATTATAAAATGGCTAGAATTACTAAAGAATTAACACTTCTGACGTGAAAACGTCTTATTAATCAATGAACGCCGGCTGCAAGCAAGAAAAATCATGACTCATTGTCACGTTCCACCTGAGCCGTGCAAGTGACAGCGCGTCACAAGAGACGGTGAGGCACGATAGACCTCAGCATTATCACATAAAATAATCGTCCGTAAACAGACTTTACAGGCAATTTTTTTTTTATACAACAACAATTCATGTAATGTGGCATTATTTATAATGCCTGTCATTACTTTTCTTAAAGAACAATTTAAAAGTTTTTATTCGGGACATTGTTATCTTCACATATCTTTTTTTGAATCTTTCTTTGAAATACTGCTCTCTAAAGCTTGAGGGCACTTTAGAAAAAGACACTCGTCCTTACTTCTATAATAGACTACTAGTACAATCTATGAACTTTTATTATTTATCAGTTTTACCTAACATATTACATCAATACATTTATGAATTTAATAAAACAATGAAAAAATTTAATTTTCTCATAAATAGAATTCGCATAACGGTAAACATTATGCAAAATTTTAAGTACGATGAGATTTCACCATCAGTCAACATTTAAGTAGGATTTTTAAGTTAATAAGACATTTTGGTGTTAAACTACCCTACAGATCGCTTATTGAAACAAACTATCACTACTCGCAACTTTGGTTTTAAGGCAAATTTAGTTTT